>JBAMJV010006477.1:22500-42500 GCA_037951105.1 Echinarachnius parma | reverse complement strand
ACAACATATTTGGTATCAAACGAAAGAGTATGAATTGACCTTTGATATGCCATATTGCAATAAATATAATTATGTTTATTAAATAAAATATTGCGGGTGGAAGTTGGGTTCCGCTTTTTTATAAACACCCTGTATTGTGCTTGTATGATTACCCTGGTCGTTACTGGTACAGTTCAAACCCACAAAATTATCTTGCGCACCATCTCAACTCCCCGAGGAACATAGCCAATGACAGCCATATAATAGCGCCCAGGTTAATTAACACCCAACGGTCCCCAACCAGGTACCCATTTATACTCCTGGGTAGAGAGCAACAATATGGATTAAAAGTCTTGCTGAAGGACATAACTGATGCGACATTAACCGGGTTTGAACCCACGCTCTCTAGATTTGAAATCAAGCGTCCATTTGATCGTGCCGTACACCATCCCCTGATGTTGCTACTGATGTTGTTGAGCGTTGTAACTGTTTGTTGTTGTTGTTTTGTTGTTGAAAGTTTTGTTGTTTTGCTTTTTATAGTATTTTAGCTAGTAGCTGTTGACATTTTCATAAATTATTATCAGCAACGTGGAAGTGACGTTTGTCTTTCCGCAAAGCGTCACGATTATGTAACACAATCCCGCTGATATTGAACAATTGTATACGTATGTATTTAGGATATACCCACGCTTAGGTGGATATCAGTAGGGGGTGAAGTTCTATAATATGACTATGTATTTTGTCGTAATATGTCTCATCATTTAGTTTTCATGGTCAGTTATTTCTTGCCTCTTGATTCAAATTTTTGTTTTGCGTTTATTTCTGGTCAATTATTGACGCAGAAGACCGTATCATGATCTGACTTTCCTGCCTCGGTAATAATTTACATTGCATTTCATTTCATAAATGGATCGTGTCGTGAGCAATGCTATAATATTACTCCAAGACCCCCGTCACACTGCGGCCGAGTTGAGTGTTGACTCCGGGTGTCTGGTTTCTCCGGAATTATATCTTGTAGAGATTTTAATATCGGAGTTAGTGTTAAAATAAACTCTTATACGATCAACAAAAAATACAGAATATAACCCTAAAACTTTTAAGTATTTAATTGATGTGCACGAATGGAGTGCATGTAAATTTAGGAACGAGTCTATAATATATCAGATTACTTTTACTGAAATGTTAGTTATAACCATTCTTATTCATGCTACTGCATGCAGGTGGGTCTATATAAGGGTAAAACCGACACGCAACTCGGCATACTCTAGTGTGAGAGGCGCGTATACGCGGAGTGTAAAGTTCAATTTTACGCTATGTGCGCCTACTAGCCTACGGTCGGCCACCAGCGAAATGACCTGCGGACAGACATGTCAACGCAGCAATGTCGCCCATTCTAAGCAGAGCAGACAGACCGACGACCTTTAGTACCGACAAAATGACTGAGATGAATATTTGCACTGTCTGAAATTAAAAAGTAAGTTTTGCCGCTAATTTCAAAGCGACTGTTAAAGGGATCTAGTAACATTAGGGGTTAAAACGAAACGTTCACATATAATATACATTCATGCACGTTATACCTCATTATGAATGGGGCAGGCATGACGAGCTAATACATGTATAATGATACACGCATGTGTTTATTATCTCAAACACATCGAAGAAAACAAAAAATAACAGCAACATATTAAAAGTATATCTGTGCCAGTGGGTACCATGATAGGAAGTGCCACAAACTAATTTAACAACAAATATTTAAAAAACACACAAATGGTTAAAGGGACATTGTAACATTGTCCAAATCCTCAAAAATCCAATTGGAATTCTAGCGGTTCCCTCATACCTTGTTGCATTCGTATTAACAATAAAAGCATGGGACAGGTTTCGGTTTTTCAAATTTCCCTTTCGTTAAAAAGATATTTATGACTGAAGTGTTCAGATGTTAAATTATCCATTGGATCGTCAAAACCGTGTACAATGTGAGTGCAATGAGTTAGTGAATATCACTTTGCATTTTTGCTCATTACTCGGCAATATAAAGTCAATTTAACTTGAAATTTTCACACAACACCCAGCGGACATATCAGATAACAACAATATACATCGTATCAACCACTCATCACTTTTTGCACATGTCAACAAAGTTACTAGATCCCTTTAAGTAAAAAGGAAATCCCTAATGCTAAAGGGTGCCCCCTATCATCATGATCAAGGTTATGTCCAGCCATGCACGTGGTAGCGTCGAGTTATTGAAGCGGCGCAGCATGATATGATGAAAAAGAAAGGAATGGCTTTAACCTTGTTGTTCAGATGAGGCGTTAACCCGAGGCAGTCGACCACTTGAATACACCTGCACCTTGATTTAAAAAACGAATTTATATTATTACACTAAACCGTGTATATATGTTATCATCAACAGCAGCAGCAGTAGCATCATCATCATCGTCGTCGTCGTCATCATCATCTTGATCATCATCATCATCGTCATTATCATCACCATCGTCATCGTCGTCATCAACATCATGGTCATGATTCATCATCATCGTAATCATCATCATCCTCATCATCATCATCATCATCATCATCATCATCATCATCGTCGTCATCAACATCATCATCATCATGATTCATCATCATCATCCTGATCCTCATCATGATCATTATCACCATCATCATTAGAGCTGGTAGGACTAGATTAGTAACAGAACAAGCTGCATTAGCTTTCCTTTTATTTTTATTTTATTTCATGTTCATGTACACTCTTCTGGGATAGCACATTTCAGTTGCACTTGATAGTAATTACTGAACCTTGAATTCTTTTCTTTTATTTCAATTTCTTACAGCGCATAGAGACATATGTGATATGCGCGTTATAAATATATTATTATTATTACTATTAGTATCACCATCATCATCATCCTCATCCCTATCCTCCTCCTCTTACATCTGTACGCCCATATCTGTGGACACGCTACGCCTCTAGGCGTCTGGCGTCGGGTTATTGGAGTGGCACGGCCCGAAGTGAGCAAATACAAAGGGCTGACTTTGACCTTGATGTTCAGAGAGAAAAAGGTGTTAATCCGAGGCAGTCGAGCAGCCAAAAAAACAACCACTCACCTGCACCTTCTAATAAAATAGCTCGGTCACATATCATCGGAAAGCATTAACGGATGCCCGACGAATAGAAAATTTGTGAAATCAAATTATCCGGTGGTAATGCACAAAACATTCCGCCTGATAGAACAAAGTACATCTCCTGACAAGGAACGGACAAGAAACGCGTACGAACGGAGACGAACGGATTGAAATTTTAACTCTCAGTCGGGCATCCGTTTACGCTATCCGGTGATATGTGACCGGCCCTTAAACGACTAATAATCCATGCATCATCATCATCAGCAGTATCAACATCACTTTCCTCCTCCTTGTCCGATCCACCTCGTCATCATCATCGCTATCATCATCATCATCATCATCATCAACAGCAGCATTACCATCATCATCATCATCATCATCATCATTATCATCATCATCATCATCATCATCATCACCATCATCGTCATCATCGTCATCATCGTCATCATCGTCATCATCGTCATCATCATCATCATCATCATCATCATCATCATCATCATCATCATCATCATCATCATCATCATCGTAATTATCATCATCATCGTCCTCATCCTTCTCATCCTCATACTCCTTCTCCTCCGCCTCCATAATCTCCTCCTCCTCCTCCTCCTCCTCTTCTTCTCCCCATTTTCATCATCATCATCATCCGCTTCGTCATCATTTTGTATCATCATCACATATTTGTATTTGTCATACTTTAAAAAAAGGGTGTCACGGTCATGGCCGCGCTAATCCATAATAGACAATCAGTTAATTACCGATAGTACACAAAAACAAGTTTTAAAGGTGTCAACCCGTAACCATAGTGACAAATCCATCTGCACCATCTGATAACATAATGAACGAGGATATAATTTGTTGAGGAACCTTTTTTCCTATGATCACACAAACGATGGTATATACATATACCCTCTTGCTATTAGCAAAACCATCACACTTGCAAAAATACATTTAATATCATCGATATCAATTATCAAAATAACTCCCCCCAAACAAAACAAAAATAAAAATAAATAAATAAATAAAATAATAAAACAAATCATCATATTAATTATTGAGATTATAAAAATCATAGAGTATACAAAGATATCAATTATCTAAACTATCAAGTTGATTGCAAATCACGTAAAGCATATACACGGTCGTCCAATTGTTATTTTTCGCATTTAAATGTTTAAATTGAGAATCTTGATTTACGACCCATCTCGTAAAAAAAAGGGCTAAAGAATATTTTCAAATTAATTTAGAATATGCCATTCTTGTGAACTAGGAAGAGACAGGGGCGTCAATTGGCAATGAACTCTCCCTCGTAAAAAAAAATACAATGAAATCAACTCAAACGATAACATCCCGCGCGCAAATATGAACCCATAAATCACTTTTCAAGACAGAAACTAATATTCTCCCTGCTTAAAGGTACAGTCAGGCTTTTGAAAACAAAATGTAAACGCATGTCCTTTGTAGATAGCCCAGATTCGTAAATAACGTCCATATCAAATGTTTAAAGAGGAACATTGTGCCTTTCTTTTCCATTATCAAACTAAAAAGTAATTTTTTTAAAGCGAAATTAAGAGCGTGATTTTTTAAAACTAAAACTGTAATATTTGTTTCCACAGCATGTGTCTTTGCAATCCCACACGCAAGACATTGACCTGCATGCATGCTCAGTGCTAAAAGCACGAAACACACGTGTAAACCAAAGCTTATGGGGAACCTAAATTGTTATTTATTTAATTAAACGTAATTATGAGCTCATGGGCATGAGAGGCTGGCGTATATAGGGAACAGCAGCCTCCAATAGTTTTGAAAACACCTATATTCCGTTAATTCCGTTATATATATTCCGTTAATTTATCCGTGGGAAAAACATCACAATTTGGAGCAAAAAAAAATCAACCCATCTTGAGCATATTAAGCGAAATCATCTTATTTCACGCTAAATCCGTTATTGTTATAATTTTAGATAGGAAGGATATCATTTTGCCCCCCCCCCCCCCCAAAAAAAAAATCACACACACAACAACAACAAAATAATGTGCCGTGTACCATGTATGTTGTTAACATGGTACGCCAATGTACGTAAAACTATCGCCAATAATTTGGTTAGCAAGTATCTAGTTCATGCGTAAGTTAAGTTATATTAGATTAAAAAGTACCAAGAGGTTATACACGACATTATAAATCTCCAGCTTGATGATGTTGAATACAGAGGCGATACTCTGGACGAAGTTTCAAAACGGCGGCCATTTTGGACGCCATTTTGGTTTTCTGTAAAGCGCGGATAATAGGATATTTCAAGGGAACCTTTAACATGGTTAAGAAAACAGCATTGGAAAACAACACAGGAGAATAAAGAGAAACAAATACAAACCGACAACAACAACAAAACACTCATGAAAAAAAGATGAAGATATACATAAATGGGCATTCTCTACTATTAAAAAAACGTGCTCGCGACTTGGCATGCATGACTAAAATAACTGATGCTCTATACACAAATGGCATAGAGCATCGGTACATTTTGTCATGCATGCCAAGTCGTGGGCACGCTTTGGTAAGAGGTTGCCCATAAATGAAGTAGAAAGGGCAAAAGCCTGAACGGGCCTTTAAAATGAATCTCAGAATGAAAAGGAGAATGAACGATGCATCGTGAGGAGGCGGGATATATCAATTTGGCGGGAACCTGGCGTCAACCCTGATATCAAGGGGAAGAATCACGTTTGACTTCATGTTGACCATTATGTTGTAAAATTGTTATAAATGTCTCATAAAGGAGACATCAGCCATTTCCGTATTATCATGCTTTTTATTTTCTATCGCTTTTCTACTTTTCTCCGAACCAAAATCGCATAATTCAATATATCAATCAGTACTAGCTCTCGGTTTTTGTTATATTGTAAGAAGACAAATATTTGTTATCTTCAAAATATTAGTGCTTGGCATGGTTTTATTTATAGTCCATTTTAATAATCCCAAGTCAACGACTGCGAGATCTTTTGTCAGGCAAAAGGGCGTCATATTTTGCCGCTAGACATATACAACTGTGGTACAAGGCTCAAACATTTCAGTGATAGCGCTTGCCTACATGTATACATTTCCCCCAAATCTAATGTTAGTAGACTCATATATATATATATCAATCATTACTGTCTCTGTTTTGGGTTGTAAGTAAGTAGACGAAGATGTTTGTTCCAGCATTATATTAGTGATTGACATTATTTGTATTAGTCCATTTGAGTTGAAGAGTGCATGCAGTGTCAAGAACTTGTTAAAGGGGCCATGCAACCCAAATGCATGTTGACCTCTGTTCATCTATATTAGTGTACACATTAAATATTTGTAAACGGTTTGACCCAAATATGTTTTGTATATTTTTAAACATTTTATAATGTATTTGTCTTCATGTTGCTAAGCCCCACCTCCTAAAAAACCCTCCAGAGCAAATTCTAGTGTTGACCTGCAGTGACATCATTTGTCAATCACTGGTCAGCTACCATGCTATTGTGATTAGCCTAATCACAATAGCATCACACGGTTGAATAGAATACCAACTCACACAACTTCAATTACAATAGCTGTTGCTATGTCAGAAGAAAAGCACTGTCTAAGCTATTGCATGGAGGTATGCAGGGCATGCTTTTGTGTGGATGTTCTTTTTGTACTTTCATCTTTTGTTAATCTCATGGTAGCTGACCAGTGATTGACAAATGATGTCACTGCAGGTCAACAATATAATTTGCTCTGGAGGGTTTTTTAGGAGGTGGGGCATAGCAACATGAAGACAAATAGATGATAAAATGTTTAAAAATATACAAAACATATTTGGGTCAAACCGTTTACAAATATTGAATGTGTACACTAATACAGATGAACAGAGGTCAACATGCATTTGGGTTGCAGGGCCCCTTTAAAGGGATCTAGTAACATCTCAGTCAAAATCCTCACAACTTACTTGGAACTCTTGGCGCTTCTCAATACTTCATCGTTATCGTATTTACCGCTAGGGCCTCTTTACATTTCCTTTCCGTAATAAAGATGCGTATGGTTGAAATGTTCAGATTTATAATTATCTACTGGATAATTATAATTGTGTACAAAGTCAGTGCAATGAGTTAGCAAATATCAGTTTGCATTTTGTTCAGTACTTGGTCGTATGACATTATACCTTGGGATTTTCACACATCACTCAGTGGACATATCATGTACAACAAGGTATGAGGGAACCGCTAGAATTCCAATTGGATTTTGAGGATTTGGACAATGTTATGCTAGGTTTACACCATGTCCCCGGCGGCCACGGCAGCCCCGTTTCAGGCCACCGTGGACAAAACGAGATGGACGTGAGACAACGCGGGGGACGGAATGGGCAAACGTGACTGCCGTGTATGCCAGGCCAGATTTTTAAACTGTCAACAAATTTGCCACGGCAACCTAGCAGGCCGTAGTAAAACGGGGTGAACGCAACAAAACGTGACATGCCGTAACAAAACTTGGAGGCTGTCCGTAGTAGGACGGGAAGACATTCCCCGACATCTCACGGTCCTTTCCCGTCCTACTACGGGCAGCCTCCAAGTTTTGTTACGGCCTATTACGTACTTTCACGTTTTGTTGCGTTCACCCCGTTTTACTATGGTCTGCTAGGCTTCTCATCCGCACCGTGACTGCCGTGGCAAATTTGTTGACAGTTTAAAAATCTGGCCCGGCATCCACGGCAATCGCGGCCTGTCACGTTTGCCAATTCCGTCCCCCCGCGTTGTCTCACGTCCATCCCGTTTTGTCCACGGTGGCCTGAAACGGGGCTGCCGTGGCCGCC
The DNA here is from genome assembly GCA_037951105.1 of Echinarachnius parma. Lineage (NCBI taxonomy): Eukaryota > Metazoa > Echinodermata > Echinoidea > Clypeasteroida > Echinarachniidae > Echinarachnius > Echinarachnius parma. Next base: position 34,576 of record JBAMJV010006477.1, on the reverse strand, counting down.
AGGAACATGGTGTAAACGCACCATCAGTGGGGGGAAGGGGCTCTTCCCCCCACGGACCGTCACGGATACCGTGATAGACCGTGATAGACCGTGAGAAAACTTGGCAACACCTAACAAAACTTGAATACAGAGGAACAATTTTGTAAAAATCTCACGGCGCACTACGTTTTGGGCAAACGGGGCTGCCGTGGCCGCCGGGGACATGGTGTAAACCTAGCATTACTAAGTCCCCTTTAACGAGTATGATCATTGTTCTTTTGAAATGTTATCAAGATGGAACCTTTTTCTTTTAGTGTTTTGTCCTTCTCCTTTACATGAACTTCTCGTGAAGAATCAGCTTTGAAGAAGAATCGTTCTTATAATATTGAAATACACCCATCAGTTTACAATTCATTTCCCGAAGGCGGGCTGGCGTATTAATTTCGGATTGATTGTGACTACGTGTTATTTTGCAATCACTGTATATAGAAGAATTGTTTAACACTATAGTTCAATGTTGCAGCCGAGATCCGAGCGATAATGTGGCATAGTTGGGGGGGGGGGGGGGGGGGGGGTGGCGGCAATAAGTGTGAAATGTGGTGGTATTATTGATTAATGTTTTGATGTATTGATCTTTTTCCGCTTCTTATATGTATTCATCTATTCATGTATTTATCACTTTTGTATTCATTTATCATGTTTATAGAAGTAAAATGATAAGCCCCCAAAATGATAATTTTATTTACAAAACCCAGTCAAATTACTGGTTTTCATTGGGGCCGTGTAAAAGCATACAAATACATATTGGATAACATCCATGAGATAATATACAAGTCATCATCTACAAAGTACAAAATATTGCATAACATGTAAAAAAAAAAAATAGTAAAGTAAAATATGACTTTTGCATAAATGTAGGTAGCACTCTTTCCCATCCTATGAGTACTCTCCCGAATAATGATGTTCATTTTCGAAACTCTCGGGGTTGCAGCCCCTACGCCCCCCCCCCCCCCCCCACCCCCGCATCCCCTCCCCATCCCCTCCACATCCCCACCCGCCTCTACGCGGGTTTATGACACCTTTCTGTATATCGAACGTACAGGACAAACGGGCAAATCGAACGTTCATTTCCCCGGGCATTCATCATGAACTTGAAACTTCATTAATATCGCAGGATAATATACATGTACGTTTAACCGAGCTAGGGCATTGTGCTCTACAAAAATCAATCTAGCTACATAATAATTACAATGAACGTGTAGGCCTATATTGATATAACGTAAGTTAAAGTGAGGCCTGTAAAGTGTCAGATATTGCCCAAAATGACATTTGAGACTTCAATCCTATACCAAAATCATTGTAAGATACGTCCGAATGATGTGTGAAAGTTTCATTGAAAAAGAACACTGCTTTCCTGGTTAAAAAAGCGAAAATATGCGTCAGCTTTTACAACGGACGTTTATGAGGTTTATGACCGTTTGTTAACGCCTTTGAGCTGAATGATAGATATCGTCATACTAAAGGGGCATTTGAAAAAATCTAACCCTATTTTATTCTTCTCTTACCATAAGCTAAACAACACGGTAGAAGAGAAACGAGGAAGCTCCAAGTAATTTTCGTGAAGTTAGACACTTTACAGGCCTCACTTTAATGTAATTATGTTGTTGTCTATACATAGAACATCCTATAATTATACTGTATTCGCACGTATCACTGTGTTGGTTTGTGTTGTGTTTTCCTTTTGAATGGGTTTTTTGGCGATATTTTAATGATTATAGAAAAGAAGAAAAACAGAATAAAAGAGAATATTATAGAGTAAAGGTTAGATTAGGGTTAGGATTGGGGTTAGGGTTAGAGTTAGAGTTAGGGTTAGAGTTAGGGTTAGGAGTTAGATTTAGGGTTAGGGTTAGGGTTAGGGTTAGGGTTAGGTTAAGAGTTAGGGTTAGAGTTAGGGTCAATGTTAGTGTAAGAGTCAGCTTTAGAGTTAGCGTTAGAGTTATAGTTAGAGATAGGGTTAAAGTTATATAGGGAGGGTGAGATAGAGCGTAGAGGGGAGGTAGGGGGGGGGGGGGGGGGCAGAGCGTGAGTGAGAGAGAGAAGGTGGAAAGAGCGAGGGGGATATGGGGGGGGGGGGGGGGTAACTGGATCATTGAAATGAGAGAGAAATAGCCAATGTGCCACACCACGTCAACGTTAAACGAATATCCATCTACATACAAGATAAATTATATCAGTGGTAAAGCCAGGCTTCAATCAACGTGGGTGGCAAATGAGAGGGGGGGGGGGGGGCAGTTATTCCAATTATTTATATGGAGATTTCAGTTTCTCGTATAGTTATTAGTAAAGGGATAGTTCAATTTGTCTTCAAAACCATGTCCTTTTCAAGAATCACACTTAGTTTTCAATTACCCCCACCCACAAAACAGAAGAAGAAAACAAACATGAAGCGCCCCCACAACCGAAACTGTACTATCACTTTAAATGTGATCCAGCTTGGCATACGGGACTTCGATGTATAGTCGAGTATTTTGACAGAAGATACGACGTGACAGGGTCAGCCGGTCACCTTGATTGACCTAGTTAATGTCGGTCAAGACCTTAGGGCTAGTTGGATGGACTTGGCACATGTCCGATGACGTCAGATTCGGTTGACATTTTTGTTCGTGATGGCTAGTTAATTGGCGCGGCTCATCTGTAATATTTAAATAATTGCAGCTACCCATGTTCAAACCCATGTTCGAGTGGTGGCTGAAAAATCTATAACAAATAAAAACAAATTAATAATGATTTGGATGTCAGAATTGTTCAGATAAGCTGCACATGAACTTGCACTATATATCAGAGTTATGAAATCAATCGTGGGGAGCCGCGATGGCCAATGATTCCACTATCCAAGATAATTTCAAAGTTTCAGTAGAGAGGTGAATAACATCACGGCTATAAACAAAAAAATACACAAATGTGTGATGTATGATTGTCTCCTCTATTGTGACCGTTCGTATCCATAATCCATATATTATTTATTGATATAAGTAGATTATTTTTTTCAGCAGGCTCTTAATTCTATTCCCCTGCGTGTGTGCGTCTGTGTGGCTGTGTGCGTGTGTGGGTGTGTGCGTGTGTGGGTGTGTGTGCGTGTGTGTGTGTGTGTGTGTGTGTGTGTGTGTGTGTGTGTGTTTGTTTGTGGTGTATGTGCATGCTTGTGTGTGTGGTGGGTGCGTGTATGTGTGTATGTATGTATATATGGGTGTGTGTTTGTGTTTGTGTACGTCTGTACGTTTCTGTCTGTCATGTGTTTGTGATATTAAAGAGTGATGGATAGACTGCCATTTATAATCAGCTTTTCAATCATTCCCACTTATTTCAAATAAGTACGATGGTATATAAAGGTATCGCAACCTTTTAAAAATATATTCCCTTGGTTTTATGTACGAACGACAAAATAAGTGAAATACGGTTACTTAGGAGGACAAAAATAAGAACAAGCCTAAAATAAACATGCTCTCAATCATATCTACTTTAACCATTTCGGCAAGGATCGTGATTTTAGATACACAAACAAATTACTACAGTCCTTATGTTGCAAGACCCACATGCCCCTTTTCGAATTATCACAATACAGATAGTTACCAAAATAAGATTTCTTCTTAGTGTATTCGTTTGCAGGTTCAAACATGATATCATACGCAATTACAAAAGTAATCGCGGCGAATAATAATCGCATTAACGATATAATATGAAATGGAACTTTTTAGCTATCAAAATACACTAAGACTGGAAGAACAAAGATATAAAATACATGTTGCATTCGAATGTAAGTTGCATATGGTATACGGTTTTAAAGGGATCTCGTAACATTGTCCAAATCCACAAATCTTACTTAGAACTCCAGTGGTTCTCGATTCTCAAATACATTGTTGTATTCGTATTACCAATGGAAGCATGGACCAGTTTTTATTTGTTTTCGAATATCAATTTCGTTAATAAGATATTTACGATTAAAGTTTTCAGATTTTTAATTATCCACTTGAAAGTTATAACTTTCAGAGCAATGATTTACTTTTCATTTTCGCTCATTACTTGGCCATATACATGTACGTAATATCCATTTAACGTGAAATTATATAACAACATAATTATCAGATCACAACAATTCACTTTTGTATAAAACATTCAAGCCCCTTTTCACATGTCATCAACACATTTAATAGATCCCTTTAAACAGTTTAGTTTTATAAGTAGTCCACACCCTCCTATTCAACATTGGGTAAATTCGTTTTCAACATAATAATGGCATATTAGCTTAGTTCTCTGAAAGCTCGTGTTCTGCATCTTCCTATAAAATCCATGTAATCACAATTGGGTTAATTTGTCTTTAACATAATGCGAATCATATTTGTCCACCCTGCGACTGCAATAAAGAATATCCATTATCATATATATATCTACGTATAATCTATATCTCCAATGGCCCGTATTCACAAAGGAGGTTTGTACAAACCCCGGTTCAAACCGCGGTTTACATCTATGGAATGCCAATTGTAAACTGATGGAGAGAGAATGTGTACCATCAACATTGTTAACAAGTAAGGAATTTACATTCTCTCTTATACATCAGTCTACAATTGGCATTCCATAGATGTAAACCGCGGTTTGAACCGGGGTTTGTACAAACCTCATTTGTGAATACGGGCCATGTCTCTGGCCCTGTGAATCTGAATTCGGATACTCTTGACTATACGGCCGAAATAGACGCTTTCAAATTCAATCTTAAATATCTCCATAATTAGGGAGACATTTGAACAAATCAAAACCTATTTAATTTGTATGTTATAACCCAAACAAGAAGGTACAACAGAAGTGTGAAAGCTCCAAGTGATTTTGGTTTAATATTACGAAGTTAATTGGTCACTTTAAGTGTCACTTATTTTGTCTCCATTAAACTCATCTGACCCTGGTTTTAGTATCCTGGTAACAATCAATCGTTATATATGACGTCATTCATGGAATAGCATTTACTATTCCATGAATGACGTCACGCATAGCACATTTTTCTCCATGGGCATTACTATGTTTGGTCACATGACGCTATGTAGACCAATCACTGAACAGGATGTCATTCATGTAGGATATAATAATATATAGCGCCTAATGCAGAGCAGCCTCTACGTATATTATGGGGATATCATGCAAGACGATACAATGGATGAAAAAACACCCCTTTTGTATGTATAAATATTGTTTTTAATGTCATATCCATTTTATCTAACTCACCGTGAGGCGGTTATATTTACCCTCGTATATTGCTGTTTGTGAAGCTCATTCAATGCATTTTATCCTGGATATAAAATTTCCAACTCATTTTTATTGATATATCATGACGATTAATGGCTATACTATTCTCAACAATTATCATCCCTTTTACCCGACACTCAGCATGCTTCGCATGAGGTATTACGTCTACATTAATACACAACTTCATAAACACCATGCATGAATACATTGTTTAATAATTATGTGTTTCCCTGTATTCATAACATTACTTTGATAATATCACATGGATAACTAATGTTCATCCTAATTATCGTCTCAATTATCTCCCATGCTATATATAGGCTAGTTTGTGCGCAATGCGTAACACTGAGGTAGTAGGACTGTATTCCGCACCGTGCTCAAGGCTTTCGCAAGATGACACCGCGCTTCTGATGTACGGATCCGAACCATCCTTAAACATGTTAAACGTAACCACATTTTTAAGGGTTCTAGTTAAATTGTTAAAATCCACAAAACAATCATGTACTTAGAACTCTAGTGGTTCTTCCATACCCTGTTATGTTGTATTTGTATTACCAATAGAAACATGGAACAGGTTTGGGTTTTGTGAATTTCCCTTTCGCTAAAAATATATTTATGATTGAAGTGTTCAGAGTTTTAACGATCCACTGGATATTGATAAGGGTGTTCAATATTGCAACGAGTTAGCTAATATAACTTAGCATTTTCGCTCATTACTGGGCCATATTACATCAATTTAACGTGACATCGTCCCACATCACTCGGTGGACATATCGGATCACAGAATTACAAATTATATCAACCAATTTCCAGTTTGTGCACATGTTGACAAAGTTACTTGATCCTTTTAAAGGGAGAGATCCTCTTTTGCAAGCCAAAATTCAAAAGTTGCGAGGTTATTGTCTTATATGAAAGGAAATGTCATTTAATAGCATGCCTGAACAAATTAGGGCTTGAAATCTCTTTTTCGTGGAGTTATAGACCTAAAACTGATTAAACTGAGGGACGTCGGTTTAATAGGTACATACGTATTTTCGGCCGGTGGGTAAGTTCGTACACAGATTTCACGGAGTGCCAGATCGGTATGCATGACCCCTACGTGACCCGCGCTAGCTACGTGACCCGCGCATAAGTACTAATGTGTGAGCGTTTACCAAGCAAAATACCCAAACATCGCTTAAACTGACTACGTGTAATTATATATTCTTTATTTTTGAGATCTTTTTCCGTGACATACGTTAACAAATGTCGGATTCACAATACCTTTACGAGAATTAGTACTATATTGTTGTAATATTATGCTAAATCAGTTGAACTCCTTTATTGACCGATATATAGTTTAAATGGAGGGACGCATTCCTTTTTTATTCGTAGAATCCAAATTAGAGGGCTGTTCGCTCTGATTTTTTTTTGTGCGTGTTACATTGATCCCCATCCGTCAACTGAAAGCTGTTCAGACGTTTTGTAAAAGTGGACCTGTCCCTTTAATAAACGTCACCTTTTATAAATTAGTCATGTATTCTGAACATCCTCTCTTCAATGTCATCTTCATTATCTGTCTCGCTTCGCTGTACTATACAAGACATTTTACTCATCATTTCGTAAGGTATTTTGTTTATACCTGTTATTGAGACGTTTTCCCTCTCACTTCTACCACAGCGGTTTTTCATAATAATATATAATAATAATTGTATATGGAGGGCTTAGTTTCAAAAAGGCACTAAATCCACTTTCCATACAAAATTAGTTAGCGGTAAAAGTGCATTAATAAGCAGCAGCTATACGTAGCTTACTAGAATCCAATTTTAGGACAAATTATACAATCAAAATCAAACTTTGGAACGTTTCCATGAGTACAAAGTCTGTCAAAGAAACCTGCTTTACTCCAAAGTTGAAAAAGTGGATTTAGCGCCTTTTGGATATTAAGCTCTTCATATCTGTATGAAGCGAGGCGAAAGGACATTTACAAATGAGGCGAATATCCCGTCGTAAGGTGTTTAGGCTTATCGAGCAAAAGCCAAAAGGGCGATGAAGAAACCTAGACATGCTCGTTTTGTTTTTCATTTATATTATATATTTGTTTTTATAGAGATTACATTATACCAAAATAAAAGGAAATAGTAGATATCAGCGCGAATCATTCAGAAAAGAAGCGCAGGTGGAAAAAGGGAAATAACAAAATATAAAAATAAATGTGACATTTTCTGGCGCATTATGTATACATGGCTAATTCAGTTATAAATGCATTTTATAGTACAAGCTAAAGAAAAACATTCACGCATCTCTTTTGAATTCTAATAAAGAATGATTGAATAAATACAAAATGCAAATGAAGAGATAGACATGCCTGGTAGTGCCTCAGAGTGGTTGGAAGGTATGGCAGCGGTGCATTGGGTTATCGGTTCGAGTCTTTTGGTTATTCTAAAACGTACTCTTTTGAGTCTTTTCAAAAGTGAGAATTTTTCCATAAAACTTACGAATTATCTAGAAAGTGAATAGAATAATAGACTTCTCTTTTACAGCGCATTTCAAGACCGAAGTACTTCTCAATGCGCTTCACGTACATGATTAATATTCAAAATGCCATGATGAGCTTAAAATAATCTTTGAAAGGATTTACAAAATACTTAACAATATTTTAGAAAGCGAAAAATGTCTTCCCTTAGATGATAATCTAAAGGTGGTATCTCACCGGGCTGGAGACTAGTTGGCGACTAGTTGGCGACTCAGTCTCCGCTGGTCGCGGAGACGTCTCCGCGACGTCGCCGCGACGTCGCCGCGACGTCGCCGCGACGTCTCCTGGAGCCTAGCCGGGTCTCCGGGGAGCCGCGGGAAAATCAAACATCTTCGATTTTCGACCATCAGTCGCGGAGACTAATTTTGTCCGCGACTGGGAGACGTTGCCGCGACGTCGCCGCGACCTACTGGAGACCAAGGCGACTGAGAGAATACGTTGCGGAGACGTCTCCGCGACACTACTTGACGTTGCTTGACCCACTTTAGAGACCACGTGACTGAGTTCTTTATCATTTGGTACAGTTTGTTCCTGCTCCCATGGATACGTCGCGGAGACGTCTCCGAGACTTCGCCTTGGTGAGATTGCAAACCATTTTCGGGTCTCCCGTGTCGCCGCGACTACCGCGACTGATTAGTCGCGGCAGTCGCGGCGACGTCTCCGTCGGTGAGATACGCACTTTATACTGGCAAAAACTAAATCTCACGATTACACGATTTAAGGGAGTTTATATCAATGTTACCGTAAAACAGAACAAGACACATAGTCATGAAAGATACAGTGGCTTATTCATAAACGCCCGCGTGTTAATGCGTTCTTCATACTTAATTCAAATTAATTGATATTTGTATACCCCAGGCCATGAATATAATTATATATACGGTGGTCTTATGAGATCAACTCGGTCTTTCTGCTTCAGAAAAAATAAAACGTTTTAAGAGATTTGCAAAGATTTGCAAAGAGATTTGCAAGAGATTTGCAAAGGAATATACAAATACTGAAGAAGAGACAGCGATATAAAAAAAAGTGGTGAATGTATAAACTCCGTGATATAATTGATATCACTCTGTTTTACCATTACTTAATGGGTATTCGACAACTCCGGGCATTTATACATTATATTATACGAACAGTAATCTTATGACACTAATCTGACCTGCCGTATTTAGAGAAGAAAACAGATTTAAGAGATTTCGCTTAAGCTTTTCAATCTTTCAAATTGTCATAAAAATACAAGCGCATACACTGCAGAACAGTTATGAGTTATAAAGCGGTTTTGATCCATAACACTTTTTAAATTAATATTTAATCCGTGTACGCCTTGCCCGAGACTATGGTCATCTACAGTAAGATTGTCCAGACGGTGCAAACATGGCGCGTGCCACCTCTAATATTCATTTTTTTTTCTTCAAATAAAATTTATTAAAAATTCTCAAAGCAAGTTAACAAAAATATTATAAGTACACAATACAAAATCATTTATGTGATGGCAACATAGTAATGGAAATGATACATACTATAATAAGTTTCATAACACGTTTCAAATCAATTGTACATCTCTCCATTTATCAAGAAATAAAACAACTTTGTCTCGTTTTAGATAAATTATTCCTCTCGTATTTTCCACCTCTAATATTTAGATAACTAGAATACAAATGAAACAAAAATGGCACTTTGACATTTGAAATATGATAATAAAGATAGTGATAATATATTTGAAATACATAATGCTTATTAAAATGAACACCTCAATGCGCTTTATATAATATACAAAGCTATAATTACTGCCCCGGTCATCAGAGACAGACTCAATCAAGGCATGTCGATGATCAACCCTCATTTTTAGAAGTGCACTTTTTAACTCCATTGTGAGCAATGCATGTAGTGTGTCCTCGGTGATTGGCGCGTGCCCCAGCCTCCCTCCACCAATCAATTCCCACCCCCGTCACGTTATACTACCACGGGACAGTGGCATAGCTACGGATGTGGGGCACGGGGGGGGGGGGCATGTGCCCCTCAATTATATTTAAAAATACAATAGAAAACATATGAGACACATTACAAAACAAAACAAAATACATAAAGTGGGCCCCCACAAATATTGCGTGTCCCCCCCCCCCCCCCCCCCCCAATAAGTCCGACCAAGCGGGGTACACGGGGTACACACCAACACACCAACGCTTTTCCGACGTATTAAAACCACACGCACGACCTCCTCGAGGCGCGCCCGCTCTAAAGAAAGCAAGGCGGGGGCGCAGCCCCGCAGGTACGTAAGGGGCTGATCCAAAAACAAACATAATGACAGAAGTTGGCAGCGTGTAGCCAGGGTCAAGACAATTTCCGCAACAAGCATGGAATGATTACACTAAGCCAGAGTTTTAGCTAGGGGTATCACAATAGGAGGCAAGCGGGATGAGTTCCACAAGAAAGTAATTAAAGTTTAAGTTTAAGTCAGAGGTGTAATCAATGCCAGTCACGCACGTCAGGGTCTAAAATAGTAATACTAATAATTATGAACATTTATATAGCGCAAATACTATAAATATATACTCTACTGCACTCAAATGGTTATTTGTGTACCAACGGTCATCAAGTACATTTTAAACCCATACTATAATATATAAATAATAACAGACCTCTATAAAGCTCAATTTGCAATAAGCCTTTGCGCGCTAATATTACCCCGGTCAACGGATACACACTTTAATCATTCCTGCAAATGAGAATAATCTTGATACATTTTCTTGCTGAAGGAAAAACGTGATGGTGATAATAATAAATAATAACAGACATTTATAGAGCGCAAATTGCAATGAGCCTCGATCTACGCGCTGTTAATAGTTACACCCCGGTCAACGGATACACACTTCTATCATTCATGCACACAACGTGCACAATTTACACTCTGTGGGGAGTATTCCAGACAGCCACTTATAGGCGCATACTCTGATACTCTGTTTTCGAACCCGGGTCCTTATGAATGGATGTATAGGCGCGTGTCCTGCCAATTACGTTAATTGTTCATTAAGTGCACTTTTTCACTCCCCGGGGTACATTCCAGCCAGGAGCTCCGCGTAGGTGCACACAGTGTAACTTACGAAACCACGTTCCAGTCCAGCCTTCCATGTACCCATTCATATACACTCTGGTTTCGAACTCTGGACCTCACGACTGGAAGGCACGCGCTCTACCAATCCTACCATGCACTCATGTACTTTCTATATGATGTATACACAATGACTCTAGAAATGAAATAACTTTGACACATAATGTCTAATTATGATCTTAAAATAGCCCGACTTACGCACTATTGAGACGCGGTCAGAGCAATGGGCCGTATGCATAAAAACAAGCAATTGCTTATAAGCAAATGCTTTAAGCACAAGCAAGAGCTTGTCAAGCAAAAGATCAAGTTCAAGCAATTGCTTAAAGTGTTTATTCAAAGAAAAAGCAACATAAGCCAAGTTTCATCTTTCCAAAAAGTTCAAATCATACAGAAAATGAAAATATCACTTTCCAAGTACTCGCACATCCGAAAATTAAAACAAAAATGAAAATACTAAACGCTGCTTCAAAACCACAATCCAGCTACGAGCGGGGTCCGATAGCTGGGTGTGTTGTACTGACGTAGAGCGAGGGGTTATCCAATCAGAAGCCTTGGTTTCTACCACATTATATACCGGATTTATACCCCTTTATACCGGGGATTCCGTGGTTGTTTAAACTATTTTCTATACAATTATGGTGGTTTAAACTGTTTGAACTAATAAAACAACAGTTTATATTCGTTGTAAAGTTATTCTTTTATTCATTAATGTGTCTGATAAAGTAAAAAATAGGTAAATAAATCACCTAGTCTGCGAGTTGAATCATACTCGCCGGCAGCATGCATGATACGTGGAGAGCCTCGACCGTGCGCGTATGCGGTGGACAATGCATGCAATTATAATAGCGGCTAGTGCAGTGTTACTATGTAGCTCGCTTCAATTCAGCTCGCGTAAAGTGCACTATTATCAGCTGTTTTTGCAGGTAATTGTTCTCGTATTTTGTTTTAAAAAGCCCTACAAACATGTAAGTAAAATAAGAGATAGTCTAGAATAGGTGTGATCGTAATAATCTTGCATTTTCGTTCCTTTTCGGAGCATTTTAAAAGTGCAATTACTTACAAGGCAGTCATGGTAGTTGGCGTGCAGCTAGCTAGGTATAGCTATAGAGCACAGCCTGTCTCGCGGAGCGGTGCCGCTGAAACTCTAGTGCGTGTTCGTATCATTCAACTGACGGGCATTT
>JBAMJV010006477.1:0-17500 GCA_037951105.1 Echinarachnius parma | reverse complement strand
TTAGTCTAAAATCACTACTGTGTTTATTTTCATAGAGTTTTTTTCGGCAGACCTATTTTACAAGTCATCAACTATGGAATAAGTGCCAAAGTACGCTGTATTCTTTCGTTCCTTTAATGCACACATATAGTTTACCTAATTTTATGGAAAGTGGATTTAGCACCACTTGAAACTAAGCTCTTCATTTGTAAAAAAAAAACAAAAAAAAACAGACTATTATAAATAGATAACGCGACCGCAATATCGGGAGACACTCGTAGCGCACAACACAGTGATGATATAATTATGATTTCATTATACTGTTATACATTTTTTTTTTTTTACCAGGAACTAGGAATATGAAATCGTCGAACCTATACTAATCTAGATTCAAAGAATTATCTATAAAAAAAAAAATGAATCAAGTGTGAGATCGAATTATTGTCTGTTTGTATTTTATACAATTAAATAGTTCTGCTGTTTGTAACAGTAATATAATAGTATGTGCATCGTAATTTTGTTTATCTATTATGACTCATAGTAAATGACGGTAGAATCCGAAACACCAAAACATGCCACTACACACGAATACATGATATACTACAGACATAATTTGCAATTTGAATATGAATAATAAAGGAAGGTGTATACAGCACTGTATGAGGCAACGAGTTAATGTTACAGGTATACGACTGACCGGTGATTTAATCAAGAAAAGCTATTTTTACCCCCAGTGCACCCGACGCGCGCGGCGGCCATGCTGTCCATCTACAATATTGATAACTCCTCAACCTCTCATTTATGATAATGAATTTCAGTCATGTAGACCGATAATAAAGGCCTATTCTGTAATTCAATTGTGTTGTCCATAAAGTGCCCCAGTTAATATATCTGACGAATATTCACGTATACATGCAGGACCAAGTGTCCAACATTGCAATCAATGTAGTCGCAATAGACCACGACTGTGTGTCAGTACATGGTGTAGCAATGTTGGAAGCGCTATATAGACGTCCATAATATTTGTTTGCGGGTAACTTTCTGGTCAATAACCTAACAACAGCACGAAATTATAGAATGGAGGATCGGCACGTGTTTCAACATTCCATTTTCTCTAACTGTTTCTAGATTATAATTGTTCACCCCAAAATATTTTCCTTCTTCTGGTGTATTTTTTAAAATAATTATTTTCCCTTGATGGGTACTTGAGCAGCAGTGAACCATTTTAATTTGGCCTTCCGGAGCCCCTTAATTATTAATAGGCTCTGGTGGGCTAATGTTCACAGTCATTTGCATCCTATATTTAAAAAAAAAAAATTACAAAAAGTCAATAAAACAAACTCGAGAATACGCTAGAATTCCATGGTAAAGTTTTTTATTCAATCACTTGTAACCGGTTTCGTATCTCTCGTAAACAAAAATATATATATATATTTATATATTCCAGCCACGCGAATTGACCATGGATGACCATTAGTGTTAGATATGTAGATCATCCTACGGAAGTTGTTCACCCCCACACTTTCCCTCCATTTTCTCAAATATCCATTACATTAACAACAAAAACATGTAGCATTTCGTCTATAATATTGTTTCTTACAATATTGGTCATCAATGTCATTCGACATGTATGTATAATATTATATCTCCAATGTCTTTGGCGTTGCGCTCTAAATCCCGATCAAAGGGAAAACTGTTCGATGAGTCAATCATCCTACGGAAGTTGTACACCCACACTTCCCCACACATTTCTCAAACATCCATTACATTAAACACAAACATTTAGTAGTAGTTTGTCTATTATAATTACTTTTTTTTACAATATTTTGGATTTTCCAGCTGAGCGCGTTTGGAATAACTCATGGACAAAATGATGTAATTATTGATACACAAATCTCGAATTTCTGCTGAGAGCGAGGTTAGCGCCATCATAATAATGTTTGCATAATTAACCTAGACTGTCTTTAGAGACAGTAATATACCACCCGCTCATTGGCGTAGGGGCCATTTTCCCCTTTTTTACCTCACAAGCACACAAATAAAACAAAAATGAAAGATTATCACAATTTAACCGCCAAAAAGTGATATACTTTTTTTTAGTTATCCCGAATATGACATGATTTTTCACAAAATATAACATGCTTTTGCTATAATTATGATACAAGTTTGTAAACAAGTAAACAAGTTTGTAAACAATTAGAATACGATATAATTTTGCCTGATTATGACATATTTTTGCCCAAATATTTCCGTTTTCAAAAGTCAAGGGGGGCTGCAGCCCCCCCCCCCCCCCCCACACACACACCTCCTACGCCCATGCCACCTCACCCACTCATAAAGACTGTCTGTATCCCTATATGTTTGTATAAATGCTCTTACTTTGATTGATCTGACTTTGCTTGTATTTAACTGAAAATATACATGAATCGTATTATTATTTTTGAATAATTAACATATTCTTTAGAGAAAGTAAAAGACCACCAGCTCATAAAGACTGCTTGTATCCATTTGTTCGTGTGCTCTTAACATGCTTAAAGGGACTTTAACATTGTCCAAATCCTCCAAACTTACTCAGAACTCTAGTGGTTCTCTCATACTTGATCAAGCTCATATGAACAATAAAAGCAAGGGACAGGTTTTTTCAGATTTCTATTTCGTTCAAAAGATATGTATGATTGAAGTGTTCATATATGTTATTGTCTACGGGATAATTTCATGCCGTATACAAAGTAAGTACAATGAGTAAGTGAATATCACTTGTCATTATTGCTCATATCTCAGCCAAAAAACATCTAATTAACGTGACATTTTCACACATTACTTTGTTGACGTATCAGATCACTCCAATACACTTTTTATTAATCACTCATCACTTTTTGCACAAAATTACTAAAAGAAGATCCCTTTAAAGATTGACCTGACTTTGCTTGTATACACAGCAAAAACAAATTAAACAACTTTTTAAACAGCCAAAAACGCTGTTTAAGCCGGTCCCTCTAACAACATTGTTTAAAATTTTGAACAACCAAGCCGGTCCCTCTAACAACATTGTTTAAAATTTTGAACAACCAAGATAGGCTATCTTGGTTGTTCAAAATTTTAAACAATGTTGTTAGAGGGACCGGCTTAAACAGCGTTTTGGGCTGTTTAAAAAGTTGTTTAATTTTGTTTTGCTGTGTATACTTCTAACTGTTAATTAAGTATAAACATTATTTTCATTATTATGTTCGTATAATTAACCTGTATTTATAGAGACAGGTAATGGCCGCCCTCTCAGAAATATTATTTTGTATCCATTTGTTTATAAAGTAAATTTAAAGAGGACCACCAGGCAAAGAACAACAAATAACTATAATGCTTTGGTACTGTTGTGTGATATTAAATAGATGCTCAACACCTTGCAAAGGGTTGTGTAATTCATAAACAATACAATTAATTACCCACATATACGGAACCATCATTATCTGATGGTTCCGTATGCGCCCAACGTCTGAGAGTGCGCCAATTCTATTCACACGTACGTTTGGAGACAATAGTATCCCGGACGATTCGTTCGCCCTGGAAAAAGGTAGTCTTCGTATATGCAGACCCATGATCGCATGCTTTAGAAAGGTGACGCGTTTTCCAATTATATAATTTTTTTTCTGGAAACATATTTGTCTGAACTTGTTGGTGGAATGGACTACTAAAGATGTTACCTTTCATTTATAAGAATATTATTTTTGGGTGGTGGTACCCTTTAATGCTCTTAGAGATTGATCTGAATTTGCCTGGATTTATCGGTGTACATGAATAAAATATACCATCACAAATAATGCGTTTTTTACTGGACATTTTGATAGATGAATCTGATAAACTGAAAGATCAAATAATCCTATCGTTAAGGTCAAACTGGATCCACGCGTCAACATGCATTTTGTTTCAAGTATCAATATTGTGTGATCCACTTACTCTATAAGAGGCCACTAGTTGGACATATTATATAGGTTGTTGTCACATATCACCGGAAAGCGTAAACGTAGGCCTGGTGAATTGAACATTTGCAAAAATTAATTTATCCGGTGGTGAAAGTTGTCTCCATTGCTGCATGCATGATGCATGGACACAACTTTCCACCGGATAAAACAACGGACATCGCCTGACGAGGAACGCATTCGCCGAACAAGAAACGGACAAGAAAGGCATAATATGAACGGAGCGGAACGGAGACGAACGGATTGAAAATGATGCTCTCCGTCGGGCGTCCGTTAACGCTATCCGGTGATATGTGACATGGGCCATAAGAAGAGTTCGATTTATATGTACTGATGGGTGTCACATAAACATAAAAATAAATAAAAATTATGCCCAAGCCTATTGTCCGGTCTAATGTTCGTTCACAAGCCAGGGGAACGTTTTATTAAAATACATAAAACAATAACAGCAACAACCAGCGGGAATCCTTTCCTTATACATGGTTTCTTTGCCCATACAATTTAATTGTAGTATAATATTATGATAATACAATACATCTGCTTCAGAGTATCAAAGCAATACATCAATAACAACAGCCATCAAGGGAGAATCATTTCCCTATAGGTACCTAGTTTATTGGCTAAACTGACTAGAAATATTTTAAATGATTGAAAATGAGCAAAGAAAAATAGGCTTCGCCGGGAATCGA
Source organism: Echinarachnius parma (assembly GCA_037951105.1). Classification (NCBI taxonomy): domain Eukaryota; kingdom Metazoa; phylum Echinodermata; class Echinoidea; order Clypeasteroida; family Echinarachniidae; genus Echinarachnius; species Echinarachnius parma. The sequence goes on along the minus strand of JBAMJV010006477.1, from coordinate 12,858 downwards.
ACCCGAGACATCCGGATTGAGCACCGGTCTAGCATTAATCCAGAGGTCTTGGGTTCGATTCCCGGCGAAGCCAATTTTTATTAGCTCATTTTCAATCATTTAGTATATCAAAGACATACATTACATGTGTTCAAATAATGTAATTTCTTTTTCCTACCTGGTTTCGTGGCCAATCATAGCAGTACGTTCGTATTATAGTATTTATTTAAAAGAAATACAAAACTTAAAAGAACCAACAGTCTAATATAATGTTATTTTACTATACAGGGTGGCCCCAAAAAAACGGAACGGGGCACTTCCCAAAATAAAGTAACAAAATGAACATGTCCATCGGATAGGGTGTCTTTTCCAATGAAAAACGATATACCAAGAATAGTCATTTTGGTCGTGTAGCTTTTGTCAATTTTTACCAAGTCATTGCCCGATAATTCGCACTTACTGCCCGTTATAGCATCGGACAACTGTACCCATTCTTTCGTTTCACAGCTGAATGCACACTAACAATGGCGCGCGTATTGCCCCGCTATAACCATGATAACGGGCCGTAAGTGCAAATTATCGGTCACTGACTTGGTAAAAATTGACAAAAATGGGAACCTGACATGGTGTCACTCATAGCGCCCTAAAACAAAAACTACTCAACCAAAATGACTGTTTTTGGTATCGTTTTTCATTTGAAAAGACACCCTATCCGATGGACATAATAATTGTGTTACTTTATTTTGGGAAGTGCCCCGTTCCGTTTTGTTTGTTGGCCACCCTGTATAGGTAAACATGGGGTACCACTTCAAATGACTTGTATCGGGTGCTGAAAAGGTGTCCCCCCCCCCCCCCCCCCCCCCTCTGATACAAGATAATTTCTGATATTCACACATTTCCTGGGTTTAATGGATATGGATGAGTCGCAATAAGCTGGACAGATAGATATATAGATAGATAGGTACACAGCACTTGGAGGACCTAGTTTAAAACAGGATCACGTGACTTAGCGGTGAGGTACTATGGGTACCGGGTGAACGCCCGACATCGGATCGCATTCACACTAAAGTCTATAATTTGAAGATCATCCCCGAAAGTCGGAGTCAATCGACGAATCCATTGGAATCGTTCTTATACGCCAATGGTTCGGGCAAATCCCGGTTACTAATTTGAGACGAATGATCAATTGACGTCTCTTGGAAAGATCCGGTTCAAATAATCAAGTTTTGAGTTGAATAATTAAAAGTCTCAGGTACCATGATTGTATCCGGTTGCAGACAACATGAGACCGTATATGTGCATAGATCAAGGGCCTATATATATATTAGCCCCAAGTGATTACCCCAAACTTTAAGCATTGATGTGGACACATGATCTTGCTCTCTACACGCGTAAATCCGCCTCCTCCTCCTTCATCTCCTTCCAACACGCCGCGGGGTCCTCGATTTTTGTTTCCTTTCTATGTATATGAAGACCTTAGTTCCAAAAGGCGCTAAATCCACTTTTTCAACTTTCGAGAAAAAAAAGAGGTTTCTTTGCCAAACTTTGTACTCATGCCTATCTATGGGAATATGCAAATAGGACGTTCCATATTTTGATTTTGATTGTGAAATTTGTCTTAAAAATTGGACTTATAGACAGCCACGTATAGCTTATTAATGTACTGTTGTCGCTAACCCAATTTGTATGGAAAGTTGATTTAACGCCTTTTGGGAACTAAGCTCTTCATATGTATCATGTACATTCAGCGGTGTAGCTTTGGTCAACAAAGACGAAATAGAGAGCAAAAAGGGGGGCTGCATCGGGGCTCCCACTTGGAGAGGGGGCGGCCTCTGTATATAGACCCTAAACGATCCCGAATTCTTCTAAGCGAGTTTATCATTGTAACATTTGATATGCAACATTTACATTTGACGCATTGACATTCTCCACCCCCGTGATCTAAATTCTCATTTTATTGGGGTAAATTTTGATGTTGAAGTCCGTGCTGGCTAGAATTCTACATTCATGAACCCACAGATTAAATTTGAATAGTTTGTATAACCATTATAATAGGCAACAGTCCGTTGAATTTAATAACCCAGTATAATATAGTAACAACTAACCGAACCGAACAATGCACTCTGATGATATTATTATAATTAGACAAATATATTGTCGTAATCTGTCTATGGGGGCAATATTGAGTGCATAATATATAACACCCTCGAAAGGTGGAAAGTACACCCCTTGTTTAATGCATAGTACCCGTCCGCCCCCTCCCTTTTGATTCGCTAGTGTATGCGCATAAAATAAATTATCATCGAGCGTTTTTAGAAAATATCGCAAACTTGGTATATGCCCTGAAGCTATGTGAGTGATGTTTGATACGAAGAAGTGGGCTCTCTTAGCGAGAAGTTGCATCAATGATGATAATTGAGATTGTTTGGCATTTGGGGATAACTATCGAAAGTATACCCGCATTATTATGATTATACTGTAGGAAAAACGTGGCACATTCCGGCAAAGTTAAGCATGAATGTATAATTATTAGTCGAATGCTCTCCGGGCATTTGGCGTGCAAGAGGGATGCGACTGTGTTATAGGGGACAAGCATTTTAAACTCCTCTGTTCTCTATGCACTATAATCAATGTTAAAGTTAAAAGTCAAAATCCCCCCCCCCCCCCCTCCGTTGGCACATAAGGAGACGCCTATCTCCGATTCATATAACCCTAGGCCACACGTCTACTAATAAACGTAGTGAAAGCTATACAGAAGGGGGCTAGTTAACGTTGGATATCCTAGGGCTACGAGAAAATACTAGTAAATGGGTAATGTTCAACAGAAGTCGTATTCATGATGATAATTGCTTGTTTTTTGTTATGAACGCCGTAGGTAAAAATAATCATGGCAGCACATTCCGTCAAAATAAAATGCTCTCCGAATATGTCGCGCTTAAAAAGGGAAGCTAGGATATATGCGTGCCTGTCCGCCTTTGTTTTCACTCATAACTTCGTGCCCCCCTCCCCCTTTCGTTGGAAAAGTACATGTACTTTGTTCGTATAAGTCGCCCCCTGGCCTCCCCCCCCCCCCCCCCCCATTCCTATTGTACACCCCACCCCTGCGGGTTGTCACTTGTCACATTAATGTGTCTCTAGACTATAGTAAACATTTAGCAACCGCTTTATCACAAACTTGGTACACCCCAATTCCTGCGGGTTGTCACTTGTCACATTAATGTGTCTCTAGACTATAGTAAACATTTTAGCAACCGCTTTATCGCAAACTTGGTACACCCTAGGGCCAAGAGTGTGAAGTATTATACAAAGATATCGGTTTCGCTCAACATATCAAAGGATCACATTAACTTTGTTAACAAAAGTGGTGACAAAAATAATGTGCATTACTGTGATCCGATATGTCCACTGAGTAATGTGTACATATCTTTCGTTAAATTGATGTTATAAAATGGATGGATATAGCCAAGTAATGAGCAACAATGCAAAGAGGTCATTGCTTACTGATTGCACTGACCTCGTACGCAAAGTCATGTATAGCTTTCCAGTGGATAATTACAAATCCGAACACTTCAATCGTAAAATACGGTATCTTAAAAAAAAAAAGAAGAGGAAATTATGGAATTCGAAACCTGTTCCATGTTTTTATTGGGAATTACCATGAATACAAAAACCAGGTATGTGAGAACTATAAGAGTTCGAAGTAAGTTTTGTGGGTTTGGACAACGTTACTTTATCCCTTTAATATTATGTCTCTTGTGAACATTATTTTGTTAGCAACCGCTACGTCGCAAACGTGGTACACCCTAAGGCTGAGGGAGTGAAGTCCGATACCAAGAAAAATATTTCGTTCATTGGATTTAAAGGGATCTAGTAACTTTGGTAACAAAGCGGAGATTTTTTTTTGCATTACTGTGTTTCGATATGTCTACTGAGTAATGTGAGAACACACATTTTTCGTTGAATGGATGTTAAATGGATGGATATGGCCAAGTAATGAGTGAACATGCAAAGCGATATTTGATACTAGGGACAGTTGAGTTCTGGTAGAGAGAGTAGTTTTTAGTCAAACTGAATTTTAGTAACCAAAACCTGCACCATTACATTACAAACTAATAGTTATAGCTCCACCATGCTCAAAAGGAATACAACAAATTACAAACGACTAAGTAAAGAGCCTGTTATCATTCAAAAAGAGCTGTTTAAACTAAAGAGGGTGGTTTAAAAAAACGCATTTGTTTAAACCATTTTAAATAAAGTATTGTGCATGTTATGTTTTGTTGAAATAGTGATTAGATAGAGAGATAATCAACAACTATCTAAAAACCTCTTTTAAAAAAATTTGAAAAGAGGAAGCATTTTAAAACGAATTTTAACGGCTGGTTCAAAATTATCGAATACTTGTGGGGCCCCACATTTATTACAAATGGTTATGTTTATGGATATTTCAGCCGTTTCTGAACCGATTTTGATCAAATAAAGTTTATTCTGCCATTAAAATTGTATGCTCTTTCAAATTTGACACTCAGTTTTTCATTATCTCACCAAAAAATTATTTTGTGTAGCGCCCTCTATACCAAAACTCAACTATCCCACTGCACTGACTTTGTACACATTTATAACTTTCCAGTGGATAATTAAACATCCGAACACTTCAATCGTAAGTATCTTTCTAACAAAACGGAAATTCTGAAAATCGAAACCGGCTCCATGCTTTCTATTAGTGATACAAATACTAGTATACAACGGAGTTGTTGAGAACGACCTGAGTTCTAAGTAAGCTTTGTGGATTTTGACAATGTTACTAGATTCCTTTAAGTCGCACATTTGGTACGCCCAAAGGCTAAGAGAGTGATGAAGTCTGATGCTAAGAAATGGGGCTTCGTTCAACAGAAGTCGTAACGATAAGCTGAAGAGCTTCCGGGATTTGCATGGTGGATAAACGTTGTTAAGGGGACAAGGGTATTGATCAAGAAAACACACTGTGCTGTGCGATAGCTAAATTCCAACATTATTTAGGTAACCAATAAGGACTAATCATTATCACAATCAATCTATACAATACTATTGCGAGACGCTTTATATACCATCCGGTATGTAATCATATCATCGCATTTTATTCTTACTTTTTAGTTTTGATATACAACATTTTATTTTGTCTCACCTAAATCATCTGATGATGATATTATTTATTTTTGTATTTATTTATTTATTTACTTATTTATTTATTGATTTATTGATTTATGTACGTATATATATTTTTTTTTTTTTTTGTATTTATTTATTTATTTACTTATTTATTTATTTATTTATTTATTTATTTATTTATGTATATATTAATATGTATATGTATATATTAATTGCTTATTAAGCTACGCCTACTATTATTCTTCCTTCTCAATCATTTATGATTACTCCTTGCAATTATTTATATATTGGAAGAAACCGAAGCTGTATGTATTAGTTCACTTCTCGCTTATATATATGTTCTAACTAATACTTGAATCACTCTATTGTGATCCAGCTGAAGTAAAAGGCGGCTTGCATTGTTCGTAACTCCTTCCCCATGAATACTTGAGTACAAAGGGCCGAGAGATTTGCTTGCCAATGACCTGAACTGGATCTGTCTTTAATCACACGGTCCCCGTGGCCTAGTGGTTAAGGCATCGGCGTTCCAAGCCGGAGACCCAGGTTCGAGTCCTGGCGGAGACCAATTTTTCGACCAGTGCCTTTTTTCATTTGGTGGATTAAAAGGAGGAACATTGCTTATTAAGCTACGCCTACTTTTATTCTTCCTTCTCAATCATTTATGATTACTCCTTGCAATTATTTATATATTGGAAGAAACCGAAGCTGTATGTATTAGTTCACTTCTCGCTTATATATATATATGTTCTAACTAATACTTGAATCACTCTATTGTGATCCAGCTGAAGTAAAAGGCGGCTTGCATTGTTCGTAACTCCTTCCCCATGAATACTTGAGTACAAAGGGCCGAGAGATTGGCTTGCCAATGACCTGAACTGGATCTGTCTTTAATCACACGGACCCCGTGGCCTAGTGGTTAAGGCATCGGCGTTCCAAGCCGGAGACCCAGGTTCGAGTCCTGGCGGAGACCAATTTTTCGACCAGTGCCTTTTTTCATTTGGTGGATTAAAAGGAGGAACATTGCTTATTAAGCTACGCCTACTATTATTCTTCCTTCTCAATCATTTATGATTACTCCTTGCAATTATTTATATATTGGAAGAAAACGAAGCTGTATGTATTAGTTCACTTCTCGCTTATATATGTTCTAACTAATACTTGAATCACTCTATTGTGATCCAGCTGAAGTAAAAGGCGGCTTGCATTGTTCGTAACTCCTTCCCCATGAATACTTGAGTACAAAGGGCCGAGAGATTGGCTTGCCAATGACCTGAACTGGATCTGTCTTTAATCACACGGTCCCCGTGGCCTAGTGGTTAAGGCATCGGCGTTCCAATCCGGAGACCCAGGTTCGAATCCTGGCGGAGACCAATTTATCGACCAGTGCCTTTTTTCATTTGGTGGATTAAAAGGAGGAACATTGCTTATTAAGCAACGCCTACTATTATTCTTCCTTCTCAATCATTTATGATTACTCCTTGCAATTATTAATATATATATATATTTTTTTTTTGTATTTAAAAAAAAAAAATTTAATTTCCAGTATGATAAAAATACATGATACAAACGTCCGGAGACTAACAATGATCATGGTACAAACATATAATACTCATCCATTAAAAACCACATAGGCCCTATAAATCGTAAACATACACATGAAACTGATGCACATAAAACAATAACTTACAATAATTATAAGATTCAAAACCCATTTCATTCTTCTGTTACCATAAGCCAAACAACAAGGTGCGAGAAAAGTGTGAAAGCTCCAAGTGATTTTGTTTGAAATATCACAAAGTTAATGGATCACTTTACGTAAATCCAGATGTGCAATGTAGGAAGCAACATATAATTTCCCGAGCCTATAATTCATATTGTTTGACAACAAACCTTTCTCTTTAATTCACCGGGCATGACACAGACACAATAAAACTTCCATGACTTAGCCTCTTGTTGGCAACTTGAGTGCGCGAAATATTGGATACTGACATCGTCAGACGCGTTGCATGCTGGGAAGGTAATCACGTCCCGGGCTTAAAGGAACATTCATGCTTTTGTGAACAGTTTGAAACTTTTCTCAGTAGAAGACGAGGTCAAAGTGGGTGTTTTATTTATACACAAATTGTGCATATTCGATCGATCGCATCCGCACAAACATCTGGCTTTGGACGCTTGCGGGGTTTAAAATGTGCCACCATTATTACCCCCTACTATACATATACCTTGGGCGCAGCTCAAACCTTGAATGATCATCTAGTGTGCCATTTCAACTCCACGGGGAGCATGCCAGCCCCACCAGGATAATTCCCAACCGACCAGATACGTATGTATACCCCCTGCGTCGCGGGCAGACACGTGGATTCAAGTTACTTGCTAACTGAACATTGCTGAAGGGGCATGTGCAAGGTGTGGGTTTGGGGAGGTCTCGAACCAGCGAACCTCTAATACATGAATAAATTGTGCGCGCCCTTACTGATTTCGATAGAATAGGGTCCCTACTCCCTACCACCATTATGAAAGTACCTCTAGATCTTTAAAAAAATGACCCTGCAAAAGGGTGAGTGTTCCTTTAATTACTCCGACCTCATTTCGCATTCCCAAATTACCGCGGATAATTGAGCGCGAACTGTGGGAGGCGTAGAAATATCAATGTTGGCGGGGAGGCGGGCGATTGCATGTTCAGACCGTCGTCAAGTTGAAAGTCAGCCGACACGGAACCCTTTAAGAGCCCCCTTAAGAATATCAAACACATGGCTAAAGACACACGTTCCGATATCATGGACACATAATAGTATCCCTGCATGTAGTAAGTTACACGATTGCATGTTTCTATAGTACCGTCTATAATATAACCTGCACTATAAGTTCACTCAAACTTGCGCAAAAAAGGTTTTTTACTGAAAGTAAATCTCAAATTAATGACACTTCATCGGAAATTGATATAAAAACTGCATTCAAACTTGCGCAAAAAAGGTTTTTACTGAAAGTGAATCTCAAATTAATGACACTTCATCGGAAATTAATATATAAACTGCACTCAAACTTGCACAAAAAGTTTTTTTTTACTGAAAGTAAATCTCAAATTGATGACACTTCATCGGAAATTATTAAACACAGCAGCTCGAAGAAGAATATGTCACATTGTTATGAAGAAAAGAAAAAAAAACATTGTTCACGTTTATTGTGTAAACCATCTGATTTAAAGTAACGATTGAAACTTGCTCAAAAGAGATTTTAGTGACACAAACACAAATTAATCTCAAAATATGATGACACCTTAGTGGAAATGCATCTGCTCGAACTTGTATATTTTGTATCATTGTTTACAAAACGAAAGTTTGTTAACCATCTAATAAAGTAACGATTAAAACTTGCGCATAAGGTTTTACTTACACGAATACAAATCTCAAAATATGATGACACTTCAGCGGGAATCAGTAGAATACAATGCCTACACTTTTACAAACATTTAGGTTTTAAAAAGTTGAAGATGATTTCTTTATTAAATCATCATTTAACAAAAATCACATTCACATTTTGTTAAAAAAACAAAACACGGTTGAAACCGATGTGCTTTTAGAGAGCACCCTCTTGTGTTTTAACGGCTGCTTTTTTTAATGATAACAGGCTTCTTACTAAAGCCGCTTGTAAGTTTTTCTACCTTTCGAACATTGTGGAGTTATAACTATTAGTTTGTAATGATATGGTGCAAGTTTTTGATTACTAAAATTCAGTTTGACTGTATACCTTCCCTTTAATAACCATACAAGAATACGGATTTTGTTCTTCTAAAGTTTCCAAGAACATGACTACAACACTACTTCTAGAGTAATATAAGTAATGGATGGTAGTGGTACAAGCGTTAGTAGTGTTTAGGGACGTTTACAGACAATTGGCATTTTTTTACTGCGTGGCTTTTACAGTCACTTTGGGCATTCGAACGTTCGATTTTGTTTTATTTTGGACATTTGACTCTGACATTGTCGAAGACCTTTTTTCTAAGCCTTCTAGATCCTCTACTGAAATGTCAGTGTCACACTACTTGTATGTGTCACGTTTTCTGTTGTAGCTGGTGACTGTTTTGTTTGTACAATCAAGTGCCGTTTAGTTTAGTGTCACGGTTGATTCACTTGATTGTACTGTATATGTCAAGTTATGTTGTAGAGGTTGGTCACTGTCACTATGTATTCTTAAAGGGTTAGTCCTACTGCACCGTTTCTTCTTCCCGTGTCCTATCCAACCAAAATGTGGCGAAACGATACAATTTTGAAGTTCCATGACGTTTCGTTCATCGCGAAATCCTACTAATCCATTCCGAACGTTTTCCGCATCATTTCGTTTTCTGCAGCTGTTGCCTTCCGGATGTCGAACGAAATTGAAACGGAAGGAGAAAAGGTGCAGTGGGACTATAGGCCATTATAGTTCGAAGGAGTGAAATAACATTATATATATACTGACTCGTAAATCCATTTGCAACTGGAACCATATACATGTGCGGTGTATTAAGCAATTTCTCATGGGAATTGGTAGGTCCTGTATTAACCCTATGACAGGCCCGTTGTTTTTTCAAGGATTTTTCAAGGGGGGAGGGGGGGGGGGGTGCGTAATTTACAAAAAACGGGACCGAGACCGAGCCCAAACGTGGCCGAGACCAAGACCACTGGTTTAGATGATCGAGATCGATACAAAGAGGACCCGCGACCGGTAAAAAGTGGACCCGAGACCATTAAAAGTGGACCCGAGACTGGGGAAAAGTGGACCTTTCTGAATTAAGGGGGGTGCGTAGTGGGGGGGGGGGGCGGTGCGTACGCATCCAACGCACCACCCCCCACCCCCCTCCCCCTGGCTATGGGCCTGGTGGCAAACTCTAGCAGGGAACAAATTAAGTCTTGAAATTGAAATTACATTATACAATTACAAGGATAAATAATACAAGAATGCATGCAGATGAGATTAAATAACAAACAAGTACAATTGTGATGAAATTTAAAAAAAATGTAAAAAATACAATACAATACAATACATTTAAGTATGGAAATGGATGGACCTTCTAAAAGTAGCAAAACCAGTGACTTATTAACAGAAGATGCATCGAATATTATTATAATTTAGCAGGTAATGTCACTCATCCTCTTCAAAACCATCGCGAAATCCTACTAATCCATTCCGAACGTTTTCCGCATCATTTCGTTTTCTGCAGCTGTTGCCTTCCGGATGTCGAACGAAATTGAAACGGAAGGAGAAAAGGTGCGAGTGGGACTATAGGCCATTATAGTTCGAAGGAGTGAAATAACATTATATATATACTGACTCGTAAATCCATTTGCAACTGGAACCATATATATGTGCGGTGTATTAAGCATTTCTCATTGGGAAATGGTAGGTCCTGTATTAACCCTATGACAGGGCCCGTTGTTTTTTCAAGGATTTTTCAAGGGGGGAGGGGGGGGGGGGGGTGCGTAATGTACAAAAAACGGGACCGAGACCGAGCCCAAACGTGGCCGAGACCAAGACCACTGGTTTAGATGATCGAGATCGATACAAAGAGGACCCGCGACCGTAAAAAGTGGACCCGAGACCATTAAAAGTGGACCCGAGACTGGGGAAAAGTGGACCTTTCTGAATTAAGGGGGGTGCGTAGGGGGGTGCGTAGTGGGGGGGGGGGGGGGGTGCGTACGCATCCAACGCACCACCCCCCACCCCCCTCCCCCTGGCTATGGGCCTGGTGGCAAACTCTAGCAGGGAACAAATTAAGTCTTGAAATTGAAATTACATTATACAATTACAAGGATAAATAATACAAGAATGCATGCAGATGAGATTAAATAACAAACAAGTACAATTGTGATGAAATTAAAAAAAAATGTAAAAAATACAATACAATACAATACATTTAAGTATGGAAATGGATGGACCTTCTAAAAGTAGCAAAACCAGTGACTTATTAACAGAAGATGCATCGAATATTATTATAATTTAGCAGGTAATGTCACTCATCCTCTTCAAAACCTTGCAGACGATGAAACGGGTAAAACAAAGGATTATAACAAACATAAATATACATATAGATTTCATTTATATATCTCGTATTCAATGCGTAATAAGTAAAGTCCAATCAAACTTGCAAAAGTACTGATACACCTAATACACGCCTGCATGCAAGACTATATATTTTAATTCTATAACATAATATACAACATCTATTTTTTTCATTGTGATAAGAATACGACTTTGTATAAATCTTTATGCTGATTGTAAGTTCGGAAATTACTCCACATGTGCATATAAAAGCATCTATGTGAGTTATTGATGACAAAATAATACGACTTTTCGCGTGCCTTTATTTTGATAATAGGGAAGACAATGACCGAACACAATGTTTTAGACTTGGGATTTCAAACATATTTTTATTAACAAAATAGTGACGAGTTATTGGGGGGGGGGGGGGAATGCTCGTGTGCCTTTTTAGGACAATGGTATTTCAAATAAAACAAAGAATGGGCGTGGAGTTTTAAAACATAAATCCAAACAAATCGTAGGCGGTCGTTTTCAAGACATAACTAGTACATACCAGTTTCCTGTTATGAGTGTATAATACGTATAATAAATATTAAATGAAAATGAACACCAAAACATGATAAAGAATAATGTCATTCGAATGTAATTATTTTGGTTACAGGGAAGAGGGTATAATATACTACAATTTAGAAGGAGAATGAAGCGCGTTTCAAATAAATTCCATCATAAAAAATAAGCATCTTTGACGTAAATTCACCGAAGCATCAGACATGTTTAATAACATACTGACGGGGGCAGCAAAATGTTTACTCTTTCGGCGGGCAATCAAAGTTCCCGAAAACACCGAACGAACGAACGAAATCCAATATTGAGAATTAAGATCTTCCCCCAGTGATTGATAATTGTGGTCTCGAAAAAGTCATTAAATCTTGACGTGATTTTTAATTAAGTGATGTTGCCCCGTTCGCTTTGTGGTTCGGTTTATGACATGTTGTTGATCTTATAACCATGTTAACGTATACGTATTCTAACGTCAAATGGCGCCCAATACGTCTTTGGATGATTTTTGTTTTCTATTCGAGCATCTTTTGTCTTTTAATAATGAAACAGTTCAATAAATATTATTTTCAACATGTTGAATAAAGATCGTCATGGGAAAAACTATAATATATTACCGATGTCTTTGAGTATGTATGTGTTTTAAATATATATATAATAAATCTGTAACAGATTTGTTTTTAATTTATTATTCACATACACACAAAATAAACCCCATACAAAAGGAACTACATATTTATACTAGAAAGGAAACTGTCAATAATATTATCTTTATCGTGAAAAACACGCATTGTATTATATTATAATAATACAATAACAAAACGCTCGGAAATATTCCAAGTGGTCATATTTTAGCCCTAGACGATTAGGCGTTTCCAGTATTTGATTGATTTTAATATCTTCTGAATAATAAATAGGGGATATAAATACGTTCTTAAATAGAACACTTCCGGAATGTTATTAATCACGAATTTAATGGCTCCAATATTAGGCCCGATGGCATGCGATATTTCCATTTGTTTTCAAACGAGATTATTTTGTTTTAAAACATAACTCGTATACAAATCATGTGTCCAGCATTGAGGCGATTATATATCACCCCCCCCCCCCGACACACACACACACACATACACACACACACACACACACACACACACA
>JBAMJV010006476.1:0-33941 GCA_037951105.1 Echinarachnius parma | reverse complement strand
GGGGTAGTAGTCCGGGGGGTAGTTGTCCGGGGGGTAGTTGTCCGGGGGGTAGTAGTCCGGGGGGTAGTAGTCCGGGGGGTAGTTGTCCGGGGGGTAGTTGTCCGGGGGGTAGTTGTCTTGGGTGGTAGTTGTCTTGGGGGTAATTGTCTTGGGGGGTAGTTGTCTTGGGGGGTAGTTGTCTTGGGGGGTAGTTGTCTTGGGGGGTAATTGTCTTAGGGGGTAATTGTCCTAGGGGGGTAATTGTCCGGGTGGTAGTTGTCCGGGGGGTAATTGTCCTAGGGGGTAGTTGTCTGGGGGGTAATCGTCCGGGGGGTGGTTGTCCAGGGGGTAGTAGTCCGGACACGTTATTCAAATAACGAATGGTTTTATCAGGCCCGGAATACCCCTTTAAAGGGATATAGTAACTTGTTGACAAGTGCAAAAAGTGATGCGTGGTTAATAAAATGTGTATTGGTGTGATCTGATATGTCCAGAAAGCAATGTGTGGACATTTCAAGTTAATTTGATATTTTTTGGCTGAGATATGAGCAAAAAGTGATATTCACTAACCTATTGCACTTACTTTGTACACGGCTTACATTATCCCGTAGACAATATAACATCTGAACACTTCAATCGTAAATATCTTTTTAACGCAATGGGATTTGAACAACCGAAACCTGTCCCATGCTTTTGTTGTTAATATTGTAACGCGCCACGGCGCGTATATATTTAAGAAGTCTGTAATTAAGACTAGCAACACTTACATTATCGTAATATTTTGATTGTGAACTTACTTGGTATACTTACTTACTTGGTATACTTGGTAGATTAACCCTCTTTTCCTATGGGAAGGGCTCTCAAACTTCTCTTAAAAGATTCCACAGTTGGCGCAGACACCGTCTTTTCAGGCAACAAATTCCAGGGCTTAACCACTCTAGTATTGGAGTAAAAGTGGCCTGCCAATTTCGTTCTGGTGCGACTAAGAAATAACTTATTTGAATGCCCTCTTAGATTCTTAAGTGGTTTCGAGAAGAACTTCTCTGGTTGAGACTTGTAATGTCCATTTAAGAACTTGTACGTATCTATCAAATCAGTCCTCTGTCTTCTCACCTCAAGCGATTCAACGTTGATCTCTTTCTTACATAGTCGCAAGCATCTTGTCTGCACTTTTCTAATGCCTCAATATCTTTTTTCGTGATTGGGCTCCAAGCCGTAGACGCAAATTCCAACGCTGGTCTTACTAAGGACTGGTAGAGTACGGTGGTTTTCACTTCATCTAATCCAGAAAAGCAGCTCGAAATGGAAGATTAATTAAGGGTGGATTAACTCGCATAACAGGTAAAGTTATAGATTAGTTATGTTGAAGTTGTTATTGATTGAATTCGAGTCTTGTGATTGTGAATTGGACAATAGTGTCGTATTGTAGTGCATTCAGAACGACAATGCAGTTGATTGCGTTGTACGACGCACAACACAGTATATTTGCATAGGCTAACTTTGGATTTGAAGCTTTCTGAAATTGATCCTTAAATTACTCTTTATTGTAAAATGTTATGATAATGTTATATATTGGATAGTTTAGAATGATATTTGTTACACAGTATGTGAATTTAGCATGTTTAGATTCGTAGTTACACTTTTAGCGACTCCAAATCACCGTCGATATGCAAATTACGCATTAAAGCTCATTTGCATACGAGCGTCTTCCGGAGCCAGTAATTGATTATAAATTGTCTTTATTTGTAGTTTGCTGCTATTTAAATGTAAAGCATTAATTAATTTATAGCTTATATGATAGATAGTTGAGATGTTAAGAAGGCTTGATATATGGATTGTTGTATTATGTACAGATGAGCTAGAAATAAGGGATTTTACTAGGAATTTGTGCATGAGTATTTACTTGAAACGGACTCGGTTTACGAGCGGCGCGCGTATGCGTTTAGTGGAATGTACACGGTTCAATTGTGTTTGTTAGTCGTGGATTTTGACTAAATTATAACTCTTTGAATGAGTTATGTGTTCGGAAATATGGCTTGTATGATAGCCAGGGAAATATTGAATTATATGGTGAAGTTGATATGTGGATAAGTGATGAAGTCTTTGTATAATTGGATATACTCGGCAATAAAACGAGCCAGTTTGGTATCTTTCCACTACGCGCGCACGCGTACGCAGCATCGTAGGTTGCTTTCCTCGTAGTCCGCATAAAGTGCTTATATATAGAAGTGCAATTTCTTGGATCGTGAGCTTTTTGGCCGCGAGGCCATACACGAGAGCTCCTCCAGGTCGCGAGGCCTACACGTAGCTCTCAGCGCAGCTCAAACACTCGCAAAACCTCTCCTTTTGGAGCTTGCGAAACTTAGTAATTACTCTAGTCCCACATCCTAAAAGTATATAAGTATTGCTAGTTAATTGATATAAAGTCACGAAAGAACGTGACTATAATTATAAGTATTGCTAGATAATTGATATAAAGTCGCGAAAGAACATGACTATAAAAGTATAAGTATTGCTAGTTAATTGATATAAAGTCACGAAAGAACGTGACTATAAAAGTATAAGTATTGCTAGTTAATTGATATAAAGTCGCGAAAGAACGTGACTATATAAACGTATAAGTATTGCTAGTTAATTGATATAAAGTCACGAAAGAACTTGACTACAAAAGTATAAGTATCACTTAGTTTTCCCTTGTTAGATATAAGTCATGAGATAGCGTGCATGTTATAAAGATAAGTCACGATAGTGTGTAGATACTTCATCATTTGATTAATATAGTATACCAGTGGCGATAGGAACTTGTAATTATATTTGAATAAATATTGTTTTTATATTCTTTTTGTTCAAACTGAAATCTTTGTCCACACACCTTGTGTTTTCATTTATTGTCTTACATTATAATAAAAACAATCAACAACTCACCACTCTCGCATGACGCCATATATTTTGGCTAAACGAACCCACACATAATTATTTACCCGTCTCTGTCTCTAGAACTAGAAGCTAACATCTTTTGTGCAATTGCTAATACCGCTCGGCTTTGCAAATGGCTTCTGGGGTCATTGACAATGGCGCCGCCCCCATCACAAGTCAGGAAACTGACGACGTCGGGGACAGTATTAACGGAGGCCATTACAATATGAATATATAATAAGGTATGAGCGAACCACTAGGGTTCCAAATAAGTTGTGAGAATTTGGACAATGTTACTAAGTCCCTTTATTAAGAGTGCGAATTTGAACCTTTATTTCTTACGTGTGTACAGAACGGGTGCGGTTCGTTATTCCGAAGGTTCGTTATTCCGAAGGTTCGTTATTCCGAAGGTTCGTTATTCCGAACACGCAAATTTCCTATACCTGAGTGTTCGTTAATCCGAAAATGAAATAGGGTTCGTTAATCCGAACATTTGTTGCATTATTCCGAAGGTTCGTTATTCCGAAGGTTCGTTATTCCGAAGGTTCGTTATTCCGAAGGTTCGTTATTCCGAATGTTCGTTATTCCGAAGGTTCGCTATTCCTAAAATGAAATCGGGTTCGTTATTCCGAAGGTTCGTTATTCCGAAGGTCCGTTATTCCGAGGGTTCGTTATTCCGAAGGTTCGCTATTCCTAAAATGAAATCGGGTTCGTTAATCCGAAAATGAATTTGGGTTTGTTATAATGCTATATTTTCATATAAAGAGATAAAATAAACTTAAATGTTTGATTGGTCTGGCAAAGGGAGGGAAAGGGGGAGGGGTATGCTTAATGCAGGCTGTAAAATAAATAAACAAAACACAAACTATAGTATTATAACAAGCCCGATTTAATTTTCGGAATAACGAACCCGATTTAATTTTCGGAATAACGAACCCGATTTTATTTTCGGATCAACGAACCTTCGGAATAACGAACCTTCGGAATAACGAACCCGATTTTATTTTCGGATAAACGAACCTTCGGAATAACGAACCTTCGGAATAACCAACCTTCGGAATAACGAACCTTCGGAATAACGAACCTTCGGAATAACGAACCTTCGGAATAACGAACCTTCGGAATAACTGAACCTTCGGAATAACGAACCTTCGGAATAACGGACTGTAACCTACAGAACAAGCATCGTCTATTATGCATGGTAACATTTTAGTTTGCACTGAATATTCACATTTGCTGCATCCTAACCCATGCAGATGTAGTAACATGGATACTTGGCAGGAATTTATTCCTTGAAATGCTTGAGCACCCCATCATAATAATGACAGCTCGGCTAAAGCCAAGGTTGTAAAGCCCCGAGCACTTAAAGGGGTAGTTTAGTTTTGGTAGAGAGGGCGCTGCACATCACAATTTTTTTGTGAGGTAATGCAAAACTGAGTGTCGAATTTGAGAGAACATACAATTTTAATGGCAGAATAAACTTTATTTGGTCAAAATCGACCCAGAAACGGCTGAAATATCAATAAATATATCTGATCTTATAATTATTTGGGGCCCAAATAATTAGATGATTTTTAGAAAAAATACAAAAATGCTTGCACTTTTTCAAAAAATTTCAAAAGCGTTTTAAAAATAGTTGTTGATGAACTCGCTGTTTAATCATTATATCAATAAAACATCACATGCATAATTTTGTATGAAAAATGGTGGAAACCAATGCCTTTTTGAAAAGCGCCCTCTTGTGTTTTAATGGCTCTTTTTGAATGATAACAGGCTTTTTACTTAGTCGTTTGTAATTTTGTATATCTTTCGAGCATGGTGGAGTTATTACTATTAGTTTATAATGTAACTGTGCAGGTTGTGGCTACTAAAGTTCAGCCTTACCAAAACTAAACTACCCCTTTAAATGTGAGACTTCGGTCATAAAGCGCAATTATATATTATAGCATACAAATGGACTCTTATCATTATCAGTATGAAAATGGAGTTTGGACTCTTATTATTATCATTATGACATCCCGGGGGGGGGGGGTACTCACGTATATTGGGTATACGGGGATGTGCCGCTGGGAAGGGTGACTTTTTCAAGAAAGATCCTTAGACATGGGTCCCCTTTTCATAAAAAAAATCCTTAGACATGGGTCCCTTTTTTTTAATTTCCTCTCTTTTATCCGGGATTTTGGGATTTGCCGATGCGAAATTGCAAAAATTTTCAAGCTCGCTACGCTCGCTAAAAGAAACCACAAAATTTGCGGGAAATACACAGCGTACATGCGACGCCGGCGAAAAAAATCCTTAGACATGGGTACCTATTTATAGCAAAAGGACCCTTAGATGTGGGTATGGGTTTGGAGGTCTCAGCCGCACACCCCCGTCCGACTATAATCTGAAATCTGAGTACCCCCCCCCCCCCCCGGGATGACAATGGGCCCTTCGACTCTTAGTTTTATCATGAAAATGGGTCTTTCGTATTGCGTTCACCCCCTATAATACATATCACGAAACACGTTTTATTTTTCACTATATGTGACACTCTGTATTTGCAATGTGTGCACTTTTTTCAAAAAATTTCAAAAGCGTTTTAAAAATAGTTGTTGATGAACTCGCTGTTTAATCATTATATCAATAAAACATCACATGCATAATTTTGTATGAAAAATGGTGGAAACCAATGCCTTTTTGAAAAGCGCCCTCTTGTGTTTTAATGGCTCTTTTTGAATGATAACAGGCTTTTTACTTAGTCGTTTGTAATTTTGTATATCTTTCGAGCATGGTGGAGTTATTACTATTAGTTTATAATGTAACTGTGCAGGTTGTGGCTACTAAAGTTCAGCCTTACCAAAACTAAACTACCCCTTTAAATGTGAGACTTCGGTCATAAAGCGCAATTATATATTATAGCATACAAATGGACTCTTATCATTATCAGTATGAAAATGGAGTTTGGACTCTTATTATTATCATTATGACATCCCGGGGGGGGGGGGTACTCACGTATATTGGGTATACGGGGATGTGCCGCTGGGAAGGGTGACTTTTTCAAGAAAGATCCTTAGACATGGGTCCCCTTTTCATAAAAAAAATCCTTAGACATGGGTCCCTTTTTTTTAATTTCCTCTCTTTTATCCGGGATTTTGGGATTTGCCGATGCGAAATTGCAAAAATTTTCAAGCTCGCTACGCTCGCTAAAAGAAACCACAAAATTTGCGGGAAATACACAGCGTACATGCGACGCCGGCGAAAAAAATCCTTAGACATGGGTACCTATTTATAGCAAAAGGACCCTTAGATGTGGGTATGGGTTTGGAGGTCTCAGCCGCACACCCCCGTCCGACTATAATCTGAAATCTGAGTACCCCCCCCCCCCCCCCGGGATGACAATGGGCCCTTCGACTCTTAGTTTTATCATGAAAATGGGTCTTTCGTATTGCGTTCACCCCCTATAATACATATCACGAAACACGTTTTATTTTTCACTATATGTGACACTCTGTATTTGCAATGTGTGCACTTTGTTCCAATACCCCAATTCGGGGTGCAGAATTTCACCCTACACTTATAATGGTGTTGCTGTTGTCATGAGTGTAGCATGCGTTTTGTACCCTAACTCAGGCCCCCGTAGCCACGGTAGGGGAGGGTGCGCTGGGTGCGTACGCTACCCCCCCCCCCCCCCCCCAACAAAAAACAACAACAACAACAACAACAAGCAAACAAACAAAAAAAAACTACTGGTCTCGTGTCCACTTTTTATCAGTCTCGACCATTTAAACCAGTGACATCTCGACAACTTAACCAGTGGTTTCAGCCTCGGACTTGAACATTTTTGGCGACGGAACCCCCCCCCCCCCTCCCCCTCCCGCGTACACGACTGTCAACCAGTGGTCTCGGCCCGGGGGGGGGGGGGCACTCAACTATATTGCTGTACACACGCGCGACCACAGGTTTTTCAAACCCACCCTAAACAAGTTTTATCCATTGGTCAAAATTATACCCTATTCAAGTATTTTCGCGTGCTTTTTTGGCAATGTTGCCCCCTAAACAAGTATAACCCCTAAAACATAAGGGGTATCCCTTATCAAGGTCTACGTCAATTGCTCTCAATTAAACCTCTAAAAATAATGGAAATGTTTAACCACCTTAAACATTTAACCCTAAACAAGGTCTACCTTAAATAAACCTCTAATGTACATGTACTTGTCAATAAGAACTATGTCAACTTCACACTAAGTTGAAACTTTGCCTCAGTTGAAGATATTCAAAAGACCTCTATTTTTTTGGGGGGGGGGGGGGGGGGGTTATATAAGTTGAATTTGTAAGTAAAAGCTTTTTCATGTTTTCATCAGTACCAGCAGATTCAATTTAAGTTTGACTGTATATCTGATAATACCGATTGCAATATCATACAGCATGTGACAACGCCAAGGTATTTATACAATGGATCGCAGGTCTCTCGAGATATTTGTGTATAGTTACTATACAAACAAATGATAACTACCATGTCTTGTTTCTGAAACATTTTGGAATAATTTATTTACAAAAAATATGAACATCATTAAAACATACACCAAATCCTGAGTTCTTGAAATGGTTCAAAATGTTGTTGAGAAACCTGAACAATGGGTAGAGGACTCAGTGGCGTAGCGAGGGTCAACGGATTGGGGGGGCACAACTGCGAGGGAGCGGAGCGACCAAGCCCGTGGGCGCGTATAGCGCCCGAGGGGGAGGGTGTGGGAGGGGGGTGTCCCCCTCCCACGGTAGGGAGCTTTTGCAATTTTTCACTCGAAATAATGCAATCTGGTGCATACCTTGGAAGAAAATTTGATAATACAGTCAAACCTGTCTATAGCGACCGCTCAAGGGACCGGCGAAAAGTGGTCGGTGTAGACAGGTGGTCTCATTAGACAGGTGGGCGGCCATTTTGAATTTCTGGTCGCATATTGTGCCTATATACACATGTGTAATTAATTGGCATCTGTACACGCACGTGTCCAGTGGACAGTTTAACATCTGAACACTTCAATCTTAAATATCTTTTTAACGAAAGGGAAATTCAAAAAACCAAAACCTGTCCCATGCTTCTATTGTTAATACGAATACAGCAAGGTATGAGGGAACCACCACCATTACAATTTGGTTGTGAGGATTTGGACAATGTTACGAGATCCTTTAAAATAGACTCCTACCACATTTCTAACTATTAAAATCGTACAATACGCTAAAACCCGTTCAGGGCCCCGTTGCAGGAAGAGAAACAATCGATTGTAAGATGCAATTAATGGTAAGTCAGATCACGTGTTTTAGATGCGTACATTTTTCTGACTTACAATCAATTGTAACTTACAATCGATTGTATCTCTTTCTGCAACGGGGCCTAGGACTGATTGATTAAATTGGTTAAGTGCCAACGAGAATATTTTGCCAAACCACGTCCACGTAATAAATTATTAATACTCAGTAAATAGTACTCCGCGCAATTGTTGAGACACTAACCGGCTGTTCAAACATCAGATAGAAGGACGCGATTTTATGATACTTATAATTATTTTAATAAATGTTCACTCTTTAGTACACATATAATTATCATTTATAATTATGTACTGAAACTACGTTTGAAAAATATATACGAAAATCTGTCGAATTCCTTATACTCGATGTAATAATGACCCTGGAATATTCAATCCCATATATTAGAGACTAAAATACTTGAATCGAAATGTGATAGCTAGGTGACCAGCCAAAGTTAATCTATAAGCTGTCTGAAGTTTATTGTCATTATAAAAGTTTGTTTTATGCATTGACCTGCTCAGGATTGGAGCCTTGAGTGACCAGAGGCGATCGAGTTGATGCCTTGGTCACTCTTGAAGCGCTAATTTTGTGGTCGTTATACACAGATTTATATGTACGTCGGGACCCAAATAGGGTGGTCGCTGGTCGCGTTAGGCAGGTGGTCGCATTACGCAGGTCGCTTAACACATGATTTTTCAGGGGAGGACCAGAGAGCGGTCGTTATGAGCAGGTGGTCGATATAGACAGGTGGTCGCATTAGCAGATTTGACTGTACTAACTTTAAAGAAATCATGACTTAAATCATCTCCCTCATGATTAGACTGCTATATATACAGGGTGGCCCAGAAAGAATGCAACACCTACAATCGTTTATTTCATCAACTTCATCGACCAAATGTCATTGTTTCTTGTTTGATTGGGTAGGAAACGACATTGCCTCAGAAAATGACCCTAGGATCCAAACGCCTTACCCAAAATCAATGCTTATGGTATCATTTTATTTGAAAAAGAATGTTCTACCCAATTAAACAAAAAACAATCACATTTGGTCGATGATGTTGATGAAATTAACGATCGTAGGTGTTGCATTCTTTCTGGGCCACCCTGTATAGTATACAAACACAATCGAACCTACACACACACCAGACTCAAATACGCTCACATCGTCCGTGCCTGTCTATATTGTCCTACTTATTTGGGGGAGGGTGGGGGAGAGTGTGTGAGGGGGTTTACCCCCTCCCACGTGGAGAAATTTTTGAAATTGGTGTTTAAAATATCACTTTAGAAGTATGGTTATTATTGTCCTCATCATTATTGCATTATCATTGTTATTATGCATTTTGTAAGAATTATAGATTTAAAGAGGTAGTTTAGTTTTGGTAAAGAGGGCGCTGCACATCACAATTTTTTTGTGAGATAATGAAAAACTGAGTGTCGAATTTGAGAGAACATGCAATTTTAATGGCAGAATAAACTTTATTTGGTCAAAATCGGTCCAGAAACGGCTGAAATATCAATAAATATATTTGATCTTATAATTATTTGGGGCCCAAATAATTAGATGATTTTTTCGAAAAATTACAAAAATGCTTACACTTTTTCCAAAATTTTCAAAAGCGTTTTTTAAATAGTTGTTGATGATCTATCTACTTAATCATTATTTTAATAGAACATCACATGCATTATTTTGTATGAAAAATGGTTGAAACCAATGCCTTTTTAGAAAGCGCCCTCTTGTGTTTTAATGGCTCTTTTTGAATGATATCAGGCTTTTTACTTAGTCGTTTGTAATTTAGTATACCTTTCGAGCATGGTGGAGTAATAACTATTAGTTTATAATGTTACTGTCCAGGTTTGGTTACTAAAGTTCAGCCTTACCAAAACTGTACTACCCCTTTAACTTCTAAAAAGGTGGGGGATGTTGGTATTTGTACAGGCCACCCCCGCATCAATAAGTGGGGGGATGGGATATATCCCCCATCCCCCGGGATTTACGCCCGTGAACACACTAAAACACACGCTGTTGATCCCATATGTGTATCTCCTGGTGGAACTATTGTTTCTGGCATACATTTGAATTCAGATCTGTCTGATTAATAAAGTGGATCTGTAAATGATGTGTTTGATGTAGAAGGATCAGTTTCAAGAGAAGGGGAAAATGTTCTCTAAAGTGGAGGGCATTGCGAGGGAGCGAAGCGACCAAGCGGGGGAGGGGGTGTCCCCCTCCCACTGTAGGGAGCTTTTGCATATTTTTGGCTTTAAATTGTGCGATTTGGTCCATACCCGAGACAAACAATATTATATGATTCGTAGTTCAAGCTATGGAATCAAACATACATAATGTATGCATAAGAAAAAGTGGGAGTGAAATGTATGGGGGGGGGGGGGGGGGCATGTCCCCCTTCCCCGTCCCGGGTCCCTTGGGTTAGGTTCAGTAGACCATGCTCAACTGATGCAGATGTCGACTCTGGAGAAGATGACTGATGGTGCTCTTTGCCTAGACATTTTGGACTACGTATAGTGCAGCTATGCGAATGATTTAGACACATTTTGCTGAATTTCGGGTCGTTCGACATTTTTTTTTGTTTTTTGCCAAACGATTGGGGGGGGGGGGGGGGGTGCACGTGCCCCCCCCCCCCCCCCCGTGCCCCCCGTAGCTACGCCACTAGAGGTTACAATGATACAAGGGATATTATTCTAGACACTCCCCTTCAAATGTGTCTCATATTATGATTGTATCTCAGAGTTGAATGGGGACCTGGGAATGGTGGAGGGGGGCAGGGGGTATGATCGTGCGATCAAGGGACGTTCCCGAGATCTGGAATCCCCTGGAATCATTCGAAGTCTCACAAAATCCCCGGCAAACTCCAGACAAGTCCGGGAAACAAGTTTGGAGAAAAAGATACCATAAACGCGTATTTGTTTAACTCCACAAACATACCCTTTTTTCAGATTTTGGCCTTTTTGACACCCTAAACGCGTCACGCGCGTGACGCGCCATGATCGGCAAAAAGTACCCTTTTTACGCGTTTTTTTGGTCGCGCGTGTGTACAGCAATATAGTTGAGTGGCCCCCCCCCCCGGGGGTCTCGGTCTCGGCCACGTTCGGTCTTGGTCCTGTATTTGTAAATTACGCACCTCCCTTGAACAAATCCTGGCTACGGGCCTGCTAACTGTACCCTAATTTTTTAGTGTGTGACACAATGTGCTTTTCCCCGGGTTATAATAGGCAATAATATACATTGAGTAAAGCACCAACATGTTCATTAACTGATAAACTTCCATACCTTTTATCTCCAGAGGGTTTTCTGTCGAGACACCTTTGAATGCTGCCATCGATTGCCGAACGCTGCTGTCGCGTTGGTTAGCGATTCCCACCCCCTCTCTATCTCCCTAATTTTCTAACCCCCCCCCCCCCCCCCCATCTCCAAAACACTCTCTCTGTCTCCCTAACCCGTTTTACCTTTTCAATTTCATCTATAATTACTCTTTTCATTGTGCTTTCATTCCGTTCTGAATTCTGTCTCTATTTGTTTAAACATTTACTTTGATTTTCATTTAATTTCCGTTGTGTATTCTTTTTCTATTTTCACATTCTTTAACCACAGTTTACTCTCTATATCTTTTCATCCTTATCTAATTCCTAGATCTTTCCCATTATATATTGCCAACGTGTTTCCACCACCCCTTTCCCTTTGCCATTTCTCTGACGGAAGAGTACGACGATCACGAACAGACGACCACCATGCCTTGCTCAGCTACCTTCCGGGAGCTTCTGACCGAGGTGAGCCGAACGAAACCGATAGAGAGCGACCGCGACATGTATGAGACCCCACTGCGACGCACGCTTACGACCCTCCACCTCATCTTCATTGGTTTCGGATCCATGATCGCAGGCGGTCTCTTCGTCCTTACCGGTATCGTCGCTCAGACCGTGACAGGACCAGCGGTGGTCCTGTCCTACATCGTAGCGGGAGCCGTTTCGCTGATGTCCGCGTTCTGTTACGTCGAGTTTGCGTGTCGAATCCCGCGAACAGGTTCGGCGTACACATTCGCCTACGTAGGCATCGGCGAGGTCTGGGCGTTCGTGATAGGCTGGGATCTGGTGCTGGAATACCTCGTCGCGGCTGCAGCCGTCGCGCGATCGCTCAGCGGCTACGTCGATACGCTCACAAATAATGCCATTTCTAACTACACTATCCACGCCATCTTGGGCGGTCGGGAGTGGGGCAATCCCCACATAGCTCCCTACCCCGACTTCTTCGGCTGCTTAGCCCTGCTCTTGTTGGGTGTGATCGTGATATCAGGCACGAACGTATCCTCTTGGGTGAACATCGCCGTCATGGCTGGGGACTTTGTCGCGATCGCCGTCATCCTAATCGTAGGATTCCAGCACGCGCATATCGAGAATTGGACGGATTACGGAGGATTTATGCCCAACGGACCAGGCAGCGTCGTAGCCGGAGCTGCGACGCTGTTCTTCTCCTACGTGGGATTCGACGCCATAGCAATCGCCAACGAAGAGACAATCGACCCAAAGAACAGTATCCCGAAGGCCATGTTCATTTCCATCGCCTGCACGGCCTTGATATACACCTTATCGGCTGCAGTCCTGACCCTGATGGTGCCTTACACAGAACTCACTATGAACTCCAGCTTCACGTACGCTTTCGACTTCTACGGCCTCTACTGGGTCAAATGGGTCGTCGCCTTATGCGCAATATCGGCCATGGCGGCTACGATCCTCTTGAATTTATACTGCCTGCCGAGGTCTATTTACGCGATCGCAAGGGACGGTCTTCTCTTCGAGCCTTTGAGCGTCGTGAATGATATCACCAAGGTACCCATACGCGCGACCATCTTCTCAATGTTTTTCGTCATGCTGTTGACGCTTTTCTTCGACACTGCGCAACTTGTCGAGTTTCTCTCGATCGGTGTTCTGAATGGCTACATCTTTGTGGCCTGTGCCTTGATCGTCTTACGCTATAAGCCCACACAGACAAACGAAATGGTCAACACCCAAGAGGGGATCGAACTTGCAGATAAGATGACGTCCGGTATCAATGCAGTGGCTTTGTCCCCGGCGTCCAGAGAACATCATCCTGAAGCGGGAAAGGCGTCTCCAGCAACCACGGCTGACAATGCGTGTCTTCTCGATGCCAAAGGTGACGACGGTGATGGCGAGCAACCCGCGGGAATAGTAACGGGCGCCCTCAAGGCTCGTTTCCGCGAGAAGCCTCTGCTGCGAACCCTGGCGCGCTTCGAACCAGGACAAGTCGTTGGGTGGAGCCTTGCTGTGTCCATGATCTTCCAGATACTTGCCATAGCTCTTGTGGAACACGGGTCTGGATATGTCCTGGATGGAAAATGGTGGGCGATCGTCCTTCTAGTATTATTCGTCATGTGTGCTCTCTTATCATTCCTGCTCATACCGCTTCACCATCAGAATAGCGACGATGTGGACTACTTCAGGGTAAGACTACCAATTAAATGTTTTCTACCATAATTATTCTTTTCAGTCAGACAGCGGCTTCGCGTTGTCTGAGTGATACTGATAGGGAGTGGGCAAATCACGTTGAAGTAAGGGCGGGGGGGGGGGGGGGGGGGGCTCTATTTTTTTTTTTTTACATGATTACATTGGCACATATTTATTTCGTTTACCATGATTACATTGGCACATATTTATTTCGTTTACCATGATTACATTGGCACATATTTATTTCATTTACCATGATTACATTGGCACATATTTTTTTCTTCAAATTATGAGGGTACCCCTAGTAACCCCCGCGTCAGCCCAGGCCTCTCCCTCCAGTACCTCCAACCAATGGCGGTTCTGCGGGGGCACGCGTGGCATGGGGGGGGGGGGGGGGGGGGGACATGTCCCCCAATAACGTATCACATTATTTAAACAAAAAAATATCGGGATAATTTCTTTTAAACAAATACAAAGAGTGTGCCCCTGAATTAATTCAAGTGCCGCCCCAAAATCAGTCCGACCACGCTAGCCACTGTCAACTACATTAACCGGTCTAGAATTCACATTTACAAAACGCCAAAGCACATTAGTATATTCATTCAGTTTATTGATCCATAACAAACATAAATATAAAATACAAAACAAGGCAGCTGGTAGACTGAAATTCGTTTTGTTTAACAATCAAATCGAATACATTACATATCGAATTTCTTTGAAAAAAGATCAATGGTGAATCAAGTTATCATTAAGCAACTAACAGTTATTTGAATTGTAGAAAAACCGCATGAACCTGACAGATATTCGATTTCATAAAAGTAAAATTATGCAACCACACGCTGATTTGGACATTTCTCTTCATCATGTTCATGACAAAATTGATAAATAATACAATAAAAAGATAACAACTGTATGGATATAAAAATTAACTTAGTACATTTATTAAATTGTCTTATGTTCCCATTATGATTAGGTACCGTGGGTGCCCCTTTTCCCCTGCATCAGTATTATGTGCAACCTCATGCTCGCTATCAAACTCGGGATCTCAGCGTGGGTTAGATTCTTCATATGGCTGATTATAGGTAAATGCAACACTTTCGAACCTGCTAATAGAGTGGTGAAGTGTGATGTCATAAATGATGTCATGAACATTTTTTTTAGAATTTTCAAATTTGGACTTCATTTTCAGAAAGGGCATAACAAATAATGTCCAAATACCGAAAATCAAAGGAATGGGTTACGTATTGGCTGAGATATGCCCATCCGAATAATTGTTTTGGTCAATGGGCAATCAGTGTTATAGTGCACTGGTTCCTAAATTTAGGAACCAGTGCATTATAACACTGATTGCCCATTGAAGTAAAATTAATTCGGATGGGCATATCTCAGCCAATACTTAACATATTCAATTGCTTTTCGGTATTTATACATGATTTCAGGGGCGTAGACAACGGGGGGGATGAGGGGGATGCATCCCCCCCACCTCACAAGGTGGGGGGGATGGCATGTACAATCATCCCCCCCAGGTTTTAGGGAAGGATATATATTTTTGTGTGTGTATCTGTATACGAGTGGGAAAGAAAACATTAGTTGTACGAGCTAAGATGTGTTAATTCTAGCGTTAACAAAGTGATTTATACTTCCATTTTCAATTTTCGCTGCGCGCTTCGCGCGCGGACAGATTACCTCAGTTTGTTGTGTAACTTGCGTAATACGGTATGGTCTGGGGTGAGTATTATTTTCTGTATACCGGGCCACGTATAGATCCAGTGTAGGCTGGTATTGATATGGCTGCTTATGTGACACACACCCAATTCAAGTATATTATATAACTGAAAAATCTTCTCCGTGGGAGGGGGATACACCCTCCTAAACCCTCCCTATTTACTACCTCTGACCCAGCGCTCGGGAGTCTCGCCCCTCGATTGGGACTCATTCTTGGCAATAGGCTAAGTTGTGAGATCATACATAATGTGGAATATGGTGATGTTGGAACCGTGTATGACGCTAAATATAAATACAATTGTTGTGTTTGTGTTGGGGTGCATGTTGATTAGTGTGTAAATTCTTGTTTTCTTCGTGAAAATATGTTTAAAATTTCTGGTTGTTCAAATCATAACACGCTTTCCTAGATACAGTCATTTTAAGCGCGAATTTCCTATCTAGATGGGCACCAGATTGCACAATTTCAAGTCCAAAAATGCAAAAGCTCCCTACCGTGGGAGGGGGTACACCCCCCTCCCACACCCTCCCCCCGCTCAGTCACTTCGCTCCCTCGGGCTTGGTCGCTTCGCTCCTTGCAATGTCTCACTCTCACAAGTTGGCAGCACTGTGAGTGTGGTTGGGCATGAGCCCCTACACACACACAATCGTGAGCCCCCATAGGTTTTGCCATCCCCCATCAACAACTGCTTCCGGCCCGCCTGGTCACGACTATCTACCCCCCCCCCCCCCCCCCAGTGGCAGATATACGGGGGGGGGGGGTAGGGGGTTTAACCCCCCCCCCCCCTCTCCCCCCTTGGGCTTCAAAGTGATGTGGAAAAAGGTATGAAACAAAATCACTGCTTCGCGGCGCGTGAACGATGCTCCGCATCGTCGTTGGGTCAACCCCCCCCCC
The DNA here is from genome assembly GCA_037951105.1 of Echinarachnius parma. Classification (NCBI taxonomy): domain Eukaryota; kingdom Metazoa; phylum Echinodermata; class Echinoidea; order Clypeasteroida; family Echinarachniidae; genus Echinarachnius; species Echinarachnius parma. The sequence continues at coordinate 17,668 of JBAMJV010006476.1, read as the reverse complement.
CCCCCCACCTTAGCAAAGAGATATCACTTACGGGGGTTAAAAAAGCACCCAAAAAAAATCGCCGCTTTGCGGGCGTGGATGATGCTCCGCATCGTCATTGGGTCAAACCCCCCTTAGCAAAAAAATAGATCCGTCCATGCCCCCTCTCCCCCCCCCCCCCCCATTCTGAGCCACTGAGAGGCCTTTCAAGCAAATTTCCTCGGTCTCGAACAATTTGGGAAGGCGGTCTCGGGCGCGAAAAAAAATTGGTCTCGGTCCGTTGAACGGCAAATCATCCCCCCCAGGTGTAAGAACGTGTCTACGCCACTGCATGATTTGTTATGCTCTTTCTGAAAATGAAGTTCAAATTTAAAGATGTTTATGACGTCATGGCTTCTGTACTCTATATAGTAACAACAAGAAGAAAGGACACTAGTTTACCGAGTGAAAAGTGACAATTAACGTCAGATCTTATATCACCTATTGCCCATTTATTTGTTTTACTATACTGTATTACTGTAAACAATAAAACGCTTTTCAGTTCAATCAGAAATATTTCCGTGATTAGGGGGATACATGAATTTGAAACACCCAAACCCATTTCCTTCTTTTGTTACCATAAACCAAACAGCAATGTACAAGCCTCTTTATTTCACAGGTACATCAAGCGACGTGTGAAAGCTCCATGTGATTTTTTGATTTTTTTTTTGATAGACAATACTTATTACTTGTAAAAAAAAAAAGAAACCACCAAAACAAAACAAAAAACGCATTTGATATAATGACTAAGCAAAATTCATGACATTATGTCATTATTGTATACCGTACGTTTGATGTATTTTGACAAATTATCAATTCGAGAATCACAGTTATGTAATATTTCCTCCCTATATACAGGTTTGGTGATATACACGTTTTACGGCTACCATCATAGTAAAGTTGGCATTGCGAGAAGAAATGTTACCATGGCAACACGTCGCGACAATGCTGATGGGCATTCGAAAGTAGAGGGAGCAATTCTTCAGAAAGCAGCTGCTACTACCTATGGAAGCACTGATGCCGATGACGAAACGTGCAATGGACATTCTTAATGGGACCACCATGCAAAGAACAACAAATAACTATAATTTCATAAACAGTATACAATTAATTACCACCACTTACGGAACCAACATGACCTCACATTTCTGTTTACGCGTACGTTTGGAGACAATACAATCTCGGACGGATGCGTTCGCTGTAGACGAAAGGAAGTCTTCGTATGCAGACCCATGAACTTATGCTTTAGTATGGTGATGCGTTTTCTAATTATACATGTATCATTTTTTTTCTGGGAACATATTTTTCTGAACTTGTTGGTGGAATATAATAGACTACAAAAGATTTTAACTTTTATAAGAATATTATTTTTGGGTGGTGGTACCCTTAAGACCTCCTTACTATCTCATCATCAAACCGTAAAGGATTACCCAAGCATATCTAGAGATCGGTGGAACGACTACGGTAGCTGGTTTACGGTGTCATGGTCGAGCTCCCGCCCCGGCTGCTAGATTGGGCTCTGCCAGACCAAACAATCCGTTTCTGTTTGGACGGTTGTTCCGCTGAGATGAGTATACGCCGTCTGATGACTCGATCCCCAATGACCCTGGAAACATAGGCTTAGGTGGCGGGGGGGGGGGGGGGGGGGGGCTGTGAGGGCTGGACCCCTGGATTTTTTTTTTTAAACGGCCATATTCGGGCAAAACGCACCTGAAATTTTGACAAATCATGTCATATTTGGGCAAAATCATGTCATATTCGGGCAAAATCATGTCATATTCGGGCAAAATCATGTCATATTCGGGAAAATCATGTAAATTTCGGGAAAAATCATGTCATATTCAGGTAAAATCATGTCATATTCGGGCAATGTCATGTTATATTTGTACAAAACCATCTCATATTCGGGCAAAATCGCGTTATCTTGGACTAAACAATTGAAAACGTGTATTTTTTTCGGGCAAGAAAGAGGCGAAGACCAAAATTTGAAAATTTGAAAACCGCCCATGCCTGGAAAGAGCATAGGTGCAATGCAACAATTTTTCCTAGGGTGCTGAGCTCTGTTGCCCGAATACCATCGTTCCCGTTTTCCCCGTTTTCCCCGGGGGGCAGGTGGCACGTGCCCCCAAATATGATTTGACAAAAGAATAAAAACATAAAGGTGAAATCTGTGTCAAATACATGAGGTGTGCCCCCATCAGTCCGACCACTACGCAACTGTATACATGGTAGGTACTGCAGCCCCCCCCCCCCCCCCCGGGCCCCCTCCGAGAGTTTTGTAAACAAAATGCCATATTCGGACAAGAAGCACCCAGGCAAAATCATTATATCATATTTGGACAAGCTCGTGTCATTATCGGAATAAACCATTCAAACTACATAATTTCGGGCATCAAATTTAAGTGGTGAATACTTTTGGTTTTTGCTTGTCAGGTGAAAAATTGAAGGATAACTTTCGGGCAAATGACCTCGGCCCCAGGCCCGTAGCCAGAGGGATGCGTTGGGTGCGTACACCCCCCCCCCCCCCCCCTCCCCCATTCAGAAAGGTCCACCTTTTGCCGGTCTCGGGTCCACTTTTTACCGGCCTCGAGTCCACTTTTTTATCGTTCTCGACCATGTAAACCAATGCTCTCGGCCCCCACCCCCTGATTACACAACTTAACCAGTGATTTTGGCCCCGGCCTCGACAATATTTGGCGACGGACACCCCCCCCCCCCCCCCCCACACTTGAACAAATCCTGGCTACGGGACTGAGCCCCCCGAGAAAATGTGCCCATATGCCCCACCGTTAGTTGATCTGGGGAGTTTTTAAACTGGCCCTGCCTAGTCACCAAAACTCCAAAAGGATATTATTATGATAGGCTTTTTTTTATTAACTCATCGATGCTCAAAAGAATGTAGCAGAGCACACAGCGATTCCCTTCTCGCTCAACGCTCAACCGTAAAGGCTTATCCAAGCATATCTAGAGATCCGTGGAACTATTGATGGTCATGGCTCATGCGTCTTGGTCGAACTTTCGCCCACTGACTTGGCTCGATCATGTGGGCTGTAACCGTTATAGTGACCGCTTTCATCCGCTTGTGACGAGGCCTTGTGTCAGTGACACGTCTGACTGGCATGGGGAATAATACTTACGGATTGGACATTTTACATACAGTATTATTTTGTTTACTATAAATTTTAATGCCATAATCCATTGCCTTACCCTTTGCATATCAGAGTATATTTTCAAGATTATGATTAAACGTATAAATCACACATTTTGTAATAATTATTTGTATGGTTTTTAGCAGGTTTAATTACAATTATCTTAAATTGTACAAATTGTTTTAATTGTTTTAATTTTGTTTAAATAGGTGTTTTCATGTAACTCTTGTGAAAATGTGAGCGCAGTGGTGTAGCTACTAGCTACAGGGAGGGGGGCACGTCCCCCCCCCCCCCCCCAATAAACTGACAATAAAAATAGCATTCAAAGACTATAAAGGAGACCATTTACACAAAATTAATATGGGTTCCCCACAATAATGTGTGTGCCCCCTGCAAAATCAGTCCGACCACGCTATACGCCACTGCTCGAGAGGCCTGGTATCTATTTTTAAAATATTAGTACTAAGTAGTCTATATATTCTTTCTTTAAAGTTGATATGGTTATATTGTTAAATCAAACAAACAAAACAGGATGGTGGCATCAGTTTAAAACAGGTATCACAACCTTACCAATTAGTTTGCTATATTGGAATGTTTAGATCATTTGGGGTCATGTCTTTAAAAATATCTTATATACATGGTCCTTTTGCAAATTGATTTGAAATCGTTTAAAAGTTAAAAAAAATTGTATTATGGACAACATTAATCGACTGTAATACGTGTGGTTTGCGGTTGCACCATGTGAGATGGGTGGATTGGTGAGTCCTGAAAAGGACTATGGTAGTCCTAGAAAGGACTGTTGGTAGTCCTAGAAAGGACTGTTGGTGTAGTCCTGAAAAGGACTGTTGGTATTCTTTCTAGGAGAGTCCTAAAAAGAACTGTTGGTAGTCCTAGAAAGGACTGTTGGTAGTCCTAGAAAGGACTGTTGGGATAGTCCTGAAAAGGACTGTTGGTATTCTTTCTAGGAGAGTCCTAAAAAAGGACAGTGGGTGGATTGGTGAGTCCTGAAAAGGACTATGGTAGTCCTAGAAAGGACTGTTGGTAGCCCTAGAAAGGACTGTTGGAATAGTCCTGGAAAGGACTATTGGTATTGCGAGGAGAGGGTGGATGGTAGGAGGTCCTTTCCAGGACTATTCCAACAGTCCTTTCTTGTACTACCAACAGTCCTTTCTAGGACTACCAACTGTCCTTTTTTAGGACATAATTTTTTTGTTATGTTTTATTATTTTTTTGCTGTGGGGGGGGGGGGGGGGGGGGGGGGGTGGGGGGCCCGGGCCCCCTGGGCTCCCCCCCCCCCCCCCCCCCTGTGTCCGCCACTGTTCCAACCTGAGTTTGTCTTAAAATAATCACAATTAACAGAACATTCCATATTTCTACTAGTTTATTAAGTCGTGTGTGACTTGGAAAGCCCCCCACCCCCCCTTCAAAATTCACGATTTCTGGGGCGTGGCAAATGACGTCATCGCAGGCGGAAGTTGAATTCATAATTTACAGACCAATCCAAACTTTCGCACACAGGGCACCACTCAAACAATTGTCACCTTACCTACATTTAAAACACGAATAATACATTTTTTGTTTAAATCACACACGCACTTGTGTTAAGTAACACACATGCACACTTTTTGTTCTAACACACGCACGCACACACACAATACACAACCAAATACCACTTCAAAATATATAACATACACAAGAACATGGGAAGTGTATTAATGTTTGTTACTTTATTAATCAATTGGTCAAGTCAAAATACAATTACTTGTACACGCTGATATAATTCCTGGTAGAATACAAAATATGAATTGTGAAATTCAACATGCATGACTATACAAAAAAAAACTGAAGTCTTCCTAAATGTATTACATGTTCATAATTTTTGTTTGTAACTCAGCATAATAAAAGGAAGAACAAATCTATACTGTAGTGCTATACAAACATATAATGGCCCGTATTCACAAAGGAGGTTTGTACAAACCATGGTTCAAACCGAGGTTTACATCTATGGAATGCCAATTGTAAACTGATGGAGAGAGAATGTGTACCATCAACATTGTTAACAAGTAAGGAATTTACATTCTCTCTCCATCAGTTTACAATTGGCATTCCATAGATGTAAACCTCGGTTTGAACCATGGTTTGTACAAACCTCCTTTGTGAATATGGCCCAATGAAATCTTCTTACTAGTGGGTACATTTTACAAAGCTTTGGTGTTGTAAACTACAAAAAAGGCAGGCAAACTTGTCACATGGAAATAATTACAGTAAGTTGTATTTCTGGAGGATTTTTTTTTAAAAGGGAGGCAAGTAACATGTCAAAATGATCAATGAGTGGTTCTGAAATCCAATTATAGTCTATATTTTATAACTAACAAGACATTTGTGAAAATATGAAGAAAACAAAAACAAGTGAACATAATAAATTCCTGTCCAAATTCTTACACTTTCATTATACACTTAATCTGCTTATATTTTGTTTGTATTATTATTATTATGTTTATGATATAATGCTGAATAATTTATTTATAATCAAATGAAGCCTGCCGGGGGTATTGCCATGTTATCTGTGCCGCCATTCAAAGGGTCCATGGTAATTGAATATTTATTAACACATGGCCAATCCACTTTACATTTATCCGATTACTGGGGTAATAATAAAATTGTAAAGCGCTTAGAGATGATTATCAATCGTGATAAGCACTATAATAATATAAATCAAGAATATTATTATCATTATTCAAATCCAAACAATTATCTTGGGAATGCTTGATGATTGATTGATACAACCTGACTTTTTTTCTCTCAAAATGTACAATTGTAAAAACAGAATCACAACTCATTATTAGAGAGAGGAAGTGAAGCCTAAATGAGGCCAAAAATACACCTCCGTTTTCACAAACTACAATATATGCAGAGCTGCCAACCTGGATAACAGAAAACCAAACAGAATGAAATGACCCCCAAAAAAGAATTTTCAGGGAAAAAAACAGAATTTGATGAATTATCATGAACAAATTAACCTTATTACCCAAAAAGCACAAAAATCGCACATATCTTATGACATACTGAAGTTCGTGCACAAAATTAGACAATCAATTTTAAGATCGTATATTTGAACAGGGTCGATGCTGGTGCTCATAACGTGCATATTACAGTGTTTGAAGGTTTTAAGATGTTCAAACATAAGTAAAAGTAAGTGTTTTTTTTAGAAAAACGTAATATAACTTATTACTGCCGTAATTACATTTAAAAAACGTAACAATTACGGCCAAAACGGAATACTGTAAACGTTGTTATTTTCGCGCGATTAATATTTCGCGCTGAGCGACACAAAAACACATTCGCGGATTTTTAATTTCGCGGCCGAGCAAGTGTTTACACGCATTGCAAATCGCGCGTATATATTCGCGGACGCAGACTTTAGCGCGAAATCCACGAAAATGAATGCACCGCGAACATTACCATGTTTACAGTAGTTGGCAGCTCTGTATATCCCCCCCCCCCCCAAAAAAAAAAAGAGAGAAAAGAATTAAAATCATCTGTATAGAGACAAAGGGTGAAATGAATGAAATGCGACGATTGTTGTGACCATGTTGCAAAATTCAAAAGATACCTCAGTATCGACAAAACAAATATCATCACATATATTATTTGGTCATGGCAGTATCTTTCATACACTTATTAAACTTGGCATAGCATGAATGCATAACATTTAAAACATCAATTTATATAATTATATTGATCAAGTTCATTTCTGTAGCCTTAGACATGTTTGACCTCTGTCGATAGAAACCCTCAAAATCACTACAAGTCCATGACATGCAGGCCCATAGCCAGGATTTTTGCAATGCTAGAAATTAACCTTTTTGCCTTTGTGGCTCAGTCGGGCAAGTAAAAACAAGATTGTTCAACTTTGAGTGGCCCGAAACCTAAATCTGGTGGCCCCCCCCCCCCCCAAAAAAAAACCCCATAACAAATTCTGTTAATTTTGGTTGCCCCAACGAGCCAGTAGAATTTAGGATCAATGAAATTTGGAGCTAATTTTTAGTGTCCCCGGGCCAGTGGGGCTATGCTAATTTTGAGCACTGATACATGTAACAGTGATTGCACACATAAAGCAATGTTTAAAATACATTAGCACCATTATTTTACACTACAATTATGGCATTTTCGAACGTTTGACAAACAAGAATGGAACAAGCTTTTCTATGTTCGACTATTGGACTGGAGATGTTTGTTATTTCCCACAATTTATCACAAATAGAAGGAATCATGTTACAAAGTAAATATTATACTAACAGTTTTTTTAATCAAAGATAACTTGATTTCTATTAAGTTTACAGGGAAATATACCCTTCCTTGAATTTATATGGAAAGATGCAACTGTTTCTGTGTTGTTTTCTAAAGCATACCACTATGTAGTTAATGGAACACAGCAAGGTATAATAATGTTATTAAGTTCCAAATGACTAGCCAATTTGGACAAAATTATTAAATTCCCTTTAACTTATAATCTCATGCAGTATATATACAACCCACATATCATTGCATGCATTTAATCCAATTGTGACCAATTCTAATGTACGTTATATATTTCCAGTATAAATAATGGCTCAAATTAGAAAACCTTATTATATTAATAAAATCTTTCTTTGCCCCAAAATATAATCAACATAAATAAGACATACTCAAAACAAGCAAAGACTATAATAATTATAAACCTACAATATACAATATACATCAATACTAAATACAGTCCTATCCTCATTCTCTATTCAATACAATCTTAATGGTAATTAACACATCGTCCATCTGGTGAGAATAAGAAGGGCATTAAGTCGCTTAAAGGGTACCACCACCCACAAATAATATTCTTATAAATGAGAGGTAACATCTTTAGTAGACGTCCTTTCCATAAACAAGTTCAGAAAATATGTATCCAGAAAAAAAGAAAAAACAATTGGAAAACGCATCACCGTTCTAAAGCATGCGCTAATGGGTCTGCATGTACGAAGACTAGCTTTGTCCAGAGCGAACGAATCGTCCGGGATTCTATCGTCTCAAAACGTACGCGTGAATTATAGCATTGGGGCACTCGCAAACGTTTGGCGCGTACGGAACCATGACATAATAATGGTTCCGTAAGTGGTGGTAATTAATTGCATTGTTTATGAATTACACAACCCTTTGCAATTACACAACCCTTTGCAAAAACATGATTATCTCTAAAGTACAAAAAGTGACTTAGCGCCCTTCTGTCTCAACCGATGATATTTATTTGCACTATATATATACTTAATTTACAATCTTTTCCTTTTTTTCTAGAGCATACATCTCTCTAGGTCTGGTTTAACAGTAGAATATAATTCTAATTATCTTTGTATAAAATGTATATATGACTGGTTTCAATGCTTTAACCATATTGCCAAATTACACCACTGACAATCAATCATTATCTCGTTTCATGAAACTTTTGAAATTGTTGTAAGTGTCTCATTATTGTTACTACCATGGCAACAGCTGCAATGCTCCATGCTGATTGGCTGTTGTCCTACTAGTTACAATAATTGGACATCTACAACAATTGCAAAAGTTTTATGGAATGGGGTCCAGGGCCATATATTCATGAAACTCAAATCAAATGTAATTCGTAGTTGCTATTAAACTAATTGACACTTGTTGCATATTTAGCCAATCAACCAATCGACCAATCAAACTAAGCTAGCACAATTTTAGTGTTAATTGGCCCAGGGCACTTCAAATTATTTTCCTGCTCATGGAGCGATTTGTTTCAGCATGCAGAAGGTATCATTATTATACAACTTGGGATCTTCAACAAATATCGCATGCAAGCACAATCAAAATATTAAAAAAAACACAAGTTATTTGAAGCGTTTGGTCAGTCAGGCTTGTATGATACAGCTTTGGTTTAAGATGCTTGCATGATTTTTTTCTAAAAGGGACCCATCAATTAATTCTACACAAATTAATGCTTTAAAGTGACAGGGTCATCAAATTTGGAGATGTGCACAGGGCACCGCATGTTTTTCAGAAATGGACAAAATCGTGCTCGCTCAACTTTCTACATCATCTACAGTGTATGAGTGTATGCAAATATTGTATCCATCAGCATTTGTTTACGCTATCTGGTGATATGTGACATTCCAGGACAGCACCGAATGGCGCTTTTAAGGAGATATTTTCTTCAAGTATCTTCAAGTGACAATACCCTAAAGAATACATGAAATTATTCATTGGCACTTGATCTTTCATATAAACTACATCAGAGAAATTGATGCTACCATAATACATTTTCTTAACAGACAACAACTGCATTACAGGTACGATGAGCTTTATTATACTATATGTATCATACAATTAAAAATTGGTCCAGCTGGATAAAACATTTTTCATTTAGTTATACAGTAACTACCTTCAGACAAAATGTGGGTGCAAATTTAGATGAATTTAAACATTATTTTGTTCCATACATACAGTTTACTCTAAATACAGAAAATTGACATATTATATTCTATCCTTCTTTTAAGCAAACTAAAATTTCTGGTCCCAATGACAATATTTCTTTGGATATAAATGCAATTATTTTGTAAACCCTGATCTGAAGCATAATTTCAGTAGTTATACAGTTCCCAAGAATTTGGTTAGAACAAGAATCCATTGTAAAATACACGGAAACATTGTGAATACATACATATTTACCTCTCCATTTTGCCACATTCGACTGATAAACCTGATCTAACTGAATCATAATTGTCCAAAGTACATTGCTTTGATTTGTTATACCTTTGGCATCCATTTGCGACTGAGTGCCCTGGTTAATAGAATGTTAGCGGCTTTCGTAAGAACACGGAACAGTCTAAAGCCCACACTACACGATCCGGGTCATGTTGCATAAAACTTTTCCAGTCGTTGTAAGTATCAAATTATTGTAACTACCATGGCAACAGCTGCAATGCTCCATGCTGATTGGCTGTTGACATACTAGTTACAACAGTTGGAAAAGTTGTATAACACAGGGCCCTGATCCTATCCAACAAACGATTAAGGATCTGAGCTATACTACATGCTTGAGATATGCATGTCATTCTTTAGATCAGATACGCAGTTGTTAGATGATCTGATCCAACAAACAATTAAGGATCTGAAGGTGTATTCTGAAAACGATTTTAAGTTAAAATTTATTGTATCTACGTCATATCTACGTCACTACAATATTACACTGTACTTATAAAGGAATAGCGATTTGCTAAAATATATTTTAGTGACGTAGATATGACGTAGATAAAATAAATTTTAACTTCCAGAATACACCCCCTGAACTATACTACATGCTTTAAATACGCACATCTTGCTTTAGTTCAGATACGCAGTTGTTCGTCGGATCAGAGTCAGATCATGTAGTGTGCAGTGGGTTTAGAAGAAACAGAGGAGGTCTGAGATGTCATTTCACGCAGCCTCCACACGACGCAAAAAGCAGCCTGTGGGACTGAACGATCCAACGCAAGAAGCTGCCTGTGGGACTGAAGTATCCAACGTAAGAAGCTGCCTGTGGGACTGAAGAATCCATTGCAGGAAGCTGCCTGTGGGACTGAAGAATCCGACGCAGGAAGCTGCCTGTGGGACTGAAGTATCCGACGCAAGAAGCTGCCTGTGGGACTGAAGGATCCAACGCAAGAAGCTGCCTGTGGGACTGACGAATCCAACGCAAGAAGCTGCCTGTGGGACTAAGGGTCTGCAGCAGAGCATTGGAAATCTATGGTCGGTTCTCGGAGGCTGAGTTCAAATTGCAGGCAAGGAATAAATGCAGGAATTACTCTAGATCCATCAAGACCTGCAACACGAAATGAGAAAGACAATAAAAATGTAGTCAATAATAATAATAATATATAGCATTTATAGAGCGCCATGTATCTAGGTGCCCTTCTTCAGAGGCGCATTATTACCCTTGGTCATCAGGTACAGTTCAAACCCACACAATTATCTTGTGCACCATCTCAACTCCCTGGGGAGCATACTAGTCCAAGCTGCCCTATGATGTAGAGCGCTACAGGCTAATTTAACACCCGACCAAGTACCCATTCATACTCCTGGGTAGAGAGCAGCAATGTGGATTGAATGCCTTGCTGAAGGACATAAAATGCGTGGGCATCGATTGGGTTCGAACTCGGATCTCGAGATCGGAAGTCAAGCGCTTATCCGATCGTGCCACAACACCTCCACGCAATAAAATGCATGAGAAAATAGAACATTTTATCAAAGGCAAATATTTGCCTCAATAAAGCATCTGCTTGGTACAAAAGCTATGGGTGTTTCACTAAGCAATACAATTTATTTTAGCATCGTTTTAATCACTAACTAGATGGAAATTATGCTTCCGCTATGACGCGATTTTAATATCAAGCCCAAATTAACATGCACTGAATTAATTTGTTTAATATATTTTTCATATATTTTGAGTCCTGTGACCTTGACCATATGACCCCAAACTTTGATGGCTCCATTGGCTTCCTAAGAAACATTCAGGTATCAAGTTTGATTGAAATCTGACATTTAGTTCTTGAGATTTTGCCATTACAAGCTTTTTTGCATGTATAATGAGTCCTATGACCTTGACCTCAACCTCATTACCCCAACATTTTATGGCTACATTGACTCTGCATGATACATTCAGGTACCAAGTCTGATAGAAATCTGACATTCAGTTCTTGAAATTTTGCCATTACAAGCCATTTTTGCATATATATTGAGTCCTGTAACCTTGACCTTTGACCTCATGACCCCCAAATCTACTTGGATCATTGCCACCCCGATATGTACTCATACCACGTACGTACGGACGTATGGACGGACGGACAACCCTTAAACATAATGCCTCCGGCTACTTCGTTGCGGAGGCATAAAAATCTCTGCCAAAATTAATTTTGGGGTTTAGTGACACAGTTTTCTCTACTGGCCTGTTTGGCCATGTCAATTTAAAAATTAGGATCATAAGACTCATTTTTAGAGGCCTTTTCAACCAGAATTTTGAAATACATAACATAATTATATAATATCTGTTCTTTACTGCGTTTACATGGTGGTGGTGATGATGACAACGACGATGGCGACAACGACAACAATGACTATGATGATTGCGATGATGATGATGGAGAAGATGATTGTGATGATGATAATGAACATGACAATGGCGATAATCATGGTGGTACTAAATGAAGACAGTGATGACGAGGACGATGAGGTGATGAAGATGATGACGACGATGATGATGATGATGATGATGATGATGATGGTGATGAAGATGATATTGATGATGATGATGATGATGTTGATGGTGCTAAACATAATATTGATGATGATGATTATGATGATGATGATGATGATGATGGTGGTGGTACTAATGACAGTGACGACGAAGATGGCGAGGTGATGAAAATGATGATAATGATGATGATGATCATCACTTGGCAATAACAAACTCACCTCTTAAAAGTCTGATGATGGTGGGGCAGTGTTCATTCCGCCGACATCTGGCGTCTGCGGGCGGCTCTCTGTCGGTCAAACCTCGACTCCATCTCCTCCAAGACCTTTGGGGTGTACCTGACCACTAACTTGACCCGCTCTGAAGCAGACTTGAGCAGCTCCACGGCTTTCTCATGTTGCTCGCCTTCAACAGACTGTGAAGGTACAAATTTGTTTCTTTGTTAGTTGGTTTGTTTGTTTGTTAATTTTTTTCTAAAAAGTGCACAAACCATGAACATGAAATAAACAAAATATGAGTGATTAACTCGATCTGAAGCAGACCTGATTAGCTCCACACCCTTTTCATATTGCTCTCTTTCTACGGACTGGGATGATACAAGTTAACTTTGTTTCTTTGTGAGTTAAATTGTTTGTTTGTTTGGTTTGTTTATTTCTGCATTTTTTTCTAAATAGTGCACAATCATGAACATGAAATAAACAAAATGCATGATTAACCTGAAGCAGACCCGAATAGTTCTTAGAATTCACTTTAATCCTAACCCTAAAATAAGGATTTTGTATTATTTACCACTCTATTGACAGATAGCAGCTGATCTCCTCTCTTGAGACCATCGTGTCTGTGGGCCACCCTCCCCCGCCCCCCCTGGAATAATCGTTGAGAATTTAATTCAACCCTAACCCTAACCTAAAAGTAGGGATAAATATGTTTTATTTACCACTCCATTGACGGATAGCAGCTGATCCCCTCTCTTGAGACCACCGTGTCTGTGCGCCACTCCCCCGGGAATGATTCTTGAGATGTAGATGGGTGAGTTCTGCTCCCGGCCGCCCATCACGTTGAACCCCAGGCCTTCGTCCGTCTTGGGTAGCTCGACCACTCTGGGGTGTGCGTGTCCCTCGCTCGCCGCAAACGCTGCTACGGTGGCCTTTAGATAGAATTGAAAACAAAAGGGGTAACATCAAATAGTCAAACAAAGGATAATAACAAATAGGCAAGTTAGAGAGAGAAACATGTATGGCTCTATTTTGATGAGCTTCAATTTTAACAGCCTTGGGTAGCTCGACCACTCTGGGGTGTGCATGGTCCCTCGCTTGCTGCAAACGTTGCTACGGTGGCCTTTAGATAGAATTGTAAACAAAAGGGTACAAGAAATGGTCAAACAAAGGATCAACCAATAGCAAGTTGAAGCTGAGAAGACATTGACCCATACATGTAGGGCTCTAGTTTCGATGAGCTTACAATTTTGAACAGCCTGTGGGCGGGTCGCCACTCTAGGAGTGTGCGTGTCTCTCGCTCGCTGCAAACGCTGCTACGGTGGCCTTAGATAGAATTGTAAATACATTGTAAAGAATAATAACAAATAGTCAAACAAAAGATTATATATCAATAATCAAACAAAGGATAATAACAAATAGTAAGTTAGAAAGAAGAAAGAGAACATTAAACCCGGGGGGGGGGGGGGGGGGGGGGGGCACTCATGTATAATGTAAGACGGGGTATGTGCCGCTTTTAAAGAACCTGTTTTCACACCCGATTGCCGCTCTAAAGATACCCGATTTTCAAAAATTGCTGCTGCCATAGACCCCCCGGTAGGACTTGGCTAGGTAGTTGAGTAGCGCATTATTCTTCTTCAGGTCAGCTCCTTGGACCACCATTTGAGCCTTTTTGAGAGGGTTTCCGGAGGTGTCTTTGGTAGCTCTAAGTCTAAGTATTTTGTAGTTATAGTCTGCTCCTTAGACCCCTTAAACTCACCGTTTAGGCTTTTGTAGCAACAAAGACCCTATATTTTTGGCTTGTAGTCAGCTCTTCAAGACCCCCGTTTCTGAGTTCCGTGCGGCAACACCCCGTCAAAAAATAATTTGTGTTGTGCCCCCCCTCACCCCCAACCCCGCGGCATGTAAACACAAGCACTCCCACTCACAAACTGTCGTACTGGGCCTGTTCGGGCAAGTAAAATCATAAATATTCAAATTTTACTTGCCCGACAGAAAATGCACTTGCTCTCTTACTTACATGAGATTATACACACATTGAAATTACATTGTTCTCTCATAGTTGGATAATTATTAGTTGCCCGATCGGGCAAGTAAACTAGAACAATTTATGACAAATTACAAGCCCGACATATATTTTAAAACTTGTACCGGGCAAGCGGGCAAGTGCTACTGTTATTTGGCAGGATTATTTGCCAAAAAGGGATATTTGAATGTAATAATAAGGTAATTACTTTTATATTGCCAGGCCACATTTTTAAGGGGAAGTTTGAGTCTAGGTAAGGAGAGTACATTGTTTGGTGAAACTGAATTTTTTAGTAACCAAACCAGCATCATTACATTACAAACTAATAGTTTATACTAGAAAGGAACACAAAATTTACAAATGGACGTAGTAAAGATCATGTTATCATTCAAAAGAGCCGTTAAACGTTAAGGAGGGCGCTCTTCTAAACGCACCCTCACCATCGGTTTCAACCATTTTGAATAAAATATTGTGCATGTGATGCTTTGTTGTAAATAGTGATTAGATTAGAGAATTAACCAACAAACTATTTAAATACCTATTTTGTAAACTTTTGAAAATCGCAAGCAATGTTTTTGGAATTTTAACGGCTGGTTCAAATATTCTCCTAATAAACCTGGGGCCCCAGGGTTTATTACAAATTGTTATAGTATTTATGGATATTTCAGCCCGTCCTCTGAACCGGATTTTGATCAAACAAAGATGATTTTATTATTTAAATATTATGCTCTTCAAATTTTACACTCTGTTTTTCATACCTCACAAAAAAAATATCCCCTTTTAGACGATATGGGACTCAATATGCTGGCTTCCTCTGTAATCACTGCTCCTTGTAATTGTAGCAGCACAGTAGAACTAATACAAGCAACAATTAAAGAGATCTAGTTATCATTGTCCCAAATCCACAAATCTTACTTAGACTCTAGTGATTCATTCATACCTTGGGGGCAATTCCAAGCAAACGCCCGTGACGGTCAGAGGGTGTTCTCTCAATGAAAGTCCAAATACTCCATAAAATCTAAATCATTCTAGAACCAACTTTTGTATAAGCATCTGTAACCACTATCCCTACCAATAATTTACAATGGAAGCAAGAAAACCAAATTCCCAATAAATTATTAATTATGAATATCAGTATCTGCCGTAAACACCGTGACGGCATAAAGACATGGGTTTCTTACATGCTAGAAACTAAGTAAACTCTGGTGAACTACAGGAACATATTGGCACTTTTGTCACATTGATTCTTTGTACTAGACATCAAGCCCTAGAACATCCAAATAAAAATGTAGGAAAAATCCCAATGCCCATAGTAAATATGGATATCATAATTGGTATATATGCACTGAACACGCCGTGACTAGGTAACGCCCGTGGTGGACCTCATGAATTGTACATGTTATATATAGGGGAACGATATTAAAGAGATGAATGATATGATATAAATTTAATGTAGTGATCCAGAATCAATAAATGAATCTAGATAGAATGGGGTGATATAACACAATGGAGCTATTAAATGATCATCAGCTCATGACACAATTTGCAGCACAGCGCCCTCTATTGATCACAAAATCTTTTAGGACATAATTGCAATTACATTATCTATTTCAGGAAGTTAGTTAATGGAACCATCAATATTAAAACCAAAATACATACTTCAATGTAACAATGAAATATGAGGACCTTTGACATATCTGACCTCCTTTGACCCTTGTTTCTCAAAATAACATACAAATGTAATTTTTTGGTCTGCACAGTGCATATTTGCAAGTGAATTTGTTCATGTAACATGATTGCAGAGTTAGTAAATGTTTGTTTTTGAATTAGGTAATTTTCCTGGTGACCTTTTGACCTGTGCCCCAAACAGTTTCAGAAAATTGCTTTTTATCCTTGTACAAGTACTCTTTCTAACATTGATTCTTGGAACTTAATTGTTGAGAACAAAAAACAAGACAACAATATTTTGACCTGTTGACCTATGACCTCCCATGGACCCCATTCCCTAAAAATCAGGTCAATAGATAATCACTGGACGCAATACCAGTATTAATATCATGTTAATCCTTCAAGGATTCTCAACTATCTTGATAATAATATAATTTTTGCATATTTGATAGCTATGTGACCTTTGACCTTTGGTTGACCTCATGGGACCAAAATCATATCCCAAAAAAATTATTCCCCGTACCCCTCTAAATACATGGATTGTATAAAAGTTTGAACGAAATCCATCAACGATTCTTGGAGATATTGCAGTAAAAAAGAACACTGATGTACCGATTGCACATACAGACAGACGGACATACAACCCATACCACATACATGACACAGGTAACTTTGAGATGGAAACATTATCAACTGACCCTACCTTACATATAATTATATAGCATGAGCAATGCCCAAGCATACCTACAAAAAATATCTTACACTATTTGATTATGTCTACTGTCGTTATGTCAATGGGAATCCAGTAGGTAGCGTCACGAGCGTTACAACAAAACGTAACGCCGTGACCAAAGTGATATTGATTATATTATAAGTGGTAAAAGATAATGCTGCTATTCAGCATGCATATTATAGCCCTATGGGCTGAATGGACAGAGTTAAAACAAAAGAAAAATTTCATTCCCATTCATATTTTTGCAGAAATATTAAGATAATATATGTTTTTTAGTGTAACGCCTGTGAGCATGTATAATGATTGTATAGTAATGAGCAAGTCGCTAGAAGTTTGGAGTCGGTGTGTGTGTGTGTGGTGTGGTGACGAAATTGATATTTATGCTGAAAAATTGAAGCAATGAGTCCTTTCAACTCGTGAAATAAATTTTATGAAACTCCTATTCGCAGTTTCTTTTATGCTAAATATTTATTGAATGTTTTGGAAAAGTAACTGAAAATTAAAATTATGCTATATATTAACAATAAAATAATAGTTTACAATTTTTTTTTTCAAAAACAAAATACAATTTTTGGGAAG